>PVIW01003361.1:0-36515 GCA_004026585.1 Noctilio leporinus
TCTATAATAACCCCAAACCAAAGCAATCTGCCCGCCCCCCACCCGCCCCCATCCCGTCTGCCTGATGCAAGCGGATAAACCTAACGTTAACATTCCCCGCACTTGGGCAAATTAGTGCCCAGGAGGCCGCTGGCTCAATCAGGGCTTGTTTTACTTACAGTGTAGTACTGAGAAAAGGCCATAAACCAGCCTGACAGATCCGTAATGTTTGTTTCAATATGCTTTCCCAGTGTGCAGCCTTGCTGATGAACTTTCATATTCCGCCAACAAAATATAACAAACATATTAACGACGTGTGGTAAATTGCCATTGGACATACTGGGTCCTGATGACAGGAGAAGTTGTGGGTAACTGAGATTGTCTGCCTGCCTGGTACCACTTTGGGGGGCCAAGAGGATGCATTGTCCTGAAGGGAAGCGGGCAGAGGAAGAAGGGGCAAGTCAGCTCTCAAGGGACACGGGTGCTCATACCCAGGGCAGAGGGGGCGTGGGCACCCTAACGCAACAAAATGTCAGGGCTACGAGAGGCCATAGACGGAGTCTAGTTTACGTGCACTCATCTGATGTGCATTAAAATCAAGGCGCAGAGAAGGATGGTGAGAAACATAGCAAGTACATGATACCACAATCACAGGCCAGTGCTCTTCATTGGTGAAGGGATTAGCGTCTGTATTTCTGAGAGCACACCTGATTTGTATAAATGCTTGTTTGTCTGCAAGCCAGTTACGCAGAGCCATTCCCACAGCTAAGCTGCCAGTAGGACCATCGAGGCAGCCCCCCGTTCTCTATGGCCATAGCCTGCCAGTCGCCAAGCCAAGTTCTCAGGACGTAAAATGAGGGAGAGAAAGGATCCACAACCAACGGGTACCTAAAGCAAATTCACAAGTCACAATTCAAAGATCTAGTTCTTACGATTTGTTTTCCCCGCCAGACTAGAAAGGAAGGGACAACATGCAGTTGTATCTTACTCTCTGGGCAAGGCACCACGGAGAGAGTTTAGGTGAGCTGACTTTAGTAAGAATCCTCACCTTTTGTCTTCCTTTGCCAGTTTCCCCAGAACCCCTTCTGCAGGCTCCGGACCAAGCGGGATGTCCCAGCGGGTCTCCTCCTAGTCCCCGGACACTGTAGAGAAAGAAAACTAAATTTTCCATTACTCTTCATGGTGAGTGTTTGCCTGAGACCCCTGTTCCCTAGGGCACCTGGTAAAGAGATTAGCTTATCTAAGATGGTTAAAAGATCTCTGTGGCCCTGGATGGTGGCTCAGTGGATTGGTGTCAGCCTGCAAACCCAAGGGTCGCTGGTTCGATTCCCCAGCCAGGGCGAATAACCAGGTCTCCAGCCAGGTCCATAGCCAGAGGCAGGTGAAAGCCAACCTTACATTGATGTTTCCCTTCCTTTTTTCCCCCTCCCTGCCCTTCTCTCTAAAAATAATGAATAAAGTCTTAAAAAAAAAAAAAAAAAGGAAAAGAAGAGAAAAACTTCTCCACAGTAGCCACTGTAACTCAAGGTTATCTTTGGTGCAGTTTACCTACCTATTCAGGTTGGAAACACAATTTTACGCACCTGGGGTCTCACACTGGCCCCAGTTCAGTTTCAGTCAGATCCAGCCCAGTTTCTAAGTTGGACCCCGCCTGGCAGGAACCCGGTCCAATTTCTAAGCTGAACCCAGTCTGCTGTGGGTTCAGCTTAGAACCCGCCCATTTGTAAATCAGACTCAGTTTGAGTCCAGCTGATTTCCAGTCCCCAGAGGGCACTGACTGGCTGGTTTTTGGATGCAGTTGGAAAAAGAAATGCCCAAATCAAGTCTGAAAGTTTTTCATGGAGAAGCTGTGGATGTGGGACCCAAGCAGGACTCGCCCAGCAGCTCCTGACACAGAAAGTTCAGAGCTCCGGGCTCCCCAGGTACCCGTGTCTTGTTCTTTGCTGTCGGGGGCCATGCTGCCCTTTCTGTTTCCTCCTCTCTCAGCAGGACTGTTAAAAAAATAAACCGAGGCATATTACAATTTTTGAAAGTTTATTTGAGCAAAATTCAATTTAAATCTGGCAGCATCCAATCTAGCAGATAGAAAGGGGCTCTGAGGAGCTGTAGGAAATGAAGACTTTTATAGGCAGAAGTGAGAGGGAACAAGGAAATCATGCAGCAGATCCACAAATAACATTATTTCCTTCAATGCTGATAAAAAAAATTAGTTAATTCTGAGTCAGGGCCACTGCCTGTGTGGGGTACAAACGCTGTCCCTCTGTCGGAGAGAGTTTTCTCTAGAAAGCCTGGTTTTCTTCCGCACCCCAAAGCCGCGTGCGTGAGAGGAATTGGTGCATCTTTTGCACATTGTCCCATTGTGAGTGTGTGTAGGTGGGGGTGCGTGGCCCTGGGATGGAAGGGTGTCCCCACCTGTCCCCACCCTGTGCTGCCAGGTTAGGTTAGACTCCTGTCACCCATGGCCCCGAACTGGAATAAATAGGTTGGAAAATAATTATCTTCCTTGTTTTTATAAATCTTTCTGAAATCTATAGATAGCTCACATTCATTTCAGTGTTAACTATTAGAAGGGTTTTGGGTCTCTATTTAGCAGTGAGATGTGTCTGTGGCCGAAATAGGCCTTAGGGACCCCATTCTTGTTTATATCAGTTAGTCTGCGGTACAATTAGTTTGCTTATATGCTGTTTCACGTTAAGTCATGGTTTCCAAAAACCTATCAATGGCGTTGCAGACTTACTGCACAAAACGAAACAAACAAACACAAAGGCTATTGCAAAGTTGCTTTCCTTGGGCAGGCAGATTACCTGACTGACTGATTTATGATTCCATTTCTGGGAGAGCTGAAAGGGTCAGGAACTTAAGTCTCAGTTTAGTGACTTCGAGCTTAGCATAAGCGACTCTATTTGGGGCCTGTTGACATGTTTTTTTGTTTTGTTTTTGAATATTTTTTAAAAGATTTTATTCATTACTTTTAGAGAGAAGAACAGGGAGGGAGGAAGAAAAGGAGGGAAACATCAATGTATGGTTGCCTTTCACCTGCCTCCAGCTGGGAACCTGGCTGGAGGCCTGGCTTGTAACCTGGTTATGTGCCCTGGCTGGGAATCAAGTCAGCAACCTTGGGGTCCGCAGGCCTGCACCTTATCCAGGGCCTGTTGACATGTTTCTAATATGTCCTTTCTTCCTTTTTTACTTCCTTCCTCAATGAATACCTACTTCCTTCCTATAAATATCCACATACTCTCAGGTATTTGGCAGGCCCCATGAGTATAATGAAAAAGATGTGATTCCTGACCTTTTGTGCAATACATTAAGTTAATTGTAACACAGTGTGAAATAGCCAATGATGGGAGCCCAGAAGAGGGACACAGAGTATCGCCTGGGAGGAGAGGAGATGGAAGACAGCTAGTGACATCTAAGGGGACCTGAAGCATGGACAGGGGTGAACCAGGTAGAGGGTGAGAGTGGGCATAGGGGAAGTTCCAGCCAAGAACGGGCTGGAGATGAAACAGACATTTAGTGGTGGGGACCATCAACTGTGTGCTGTAAAATTAATTGAGATAAACGAGCTCAGAGAGGTAGAAGGGAGCCAGAAGATGAAGCCAAATAAAAGGCTTGGGATTTATTTTATGGGCAAAGACAATTGAGAGTCATTGCCGGGACACTGCTACGGCTAACTTTGTCTTTGGGGGAGAAAGGATGTTGCCAAAGCAAATACGAGGACCGCCGATAATCACAGTAACTTATTGATCGTATATTTTTAAAACAAATCAAACAGTGGGAGATGAAATAGCTTCAAGGATGCTTTCTAAGAGGAAGCCTCAGAACCCAAAATTAACCGTCTCAATGGCAACATGAGAAGAGTTGCTTACGTATAGCGTAACAGAAGAAGGGAGGCTTAGATGGAAATCCAAAGCTTTGCAGGCAGGAGTTGTACAATGTGTATTTGAGATCACTGACATTCACTTTACACCAAGTTAGCATTCTTTAAATGTAGAACTTGGTGCTAGCCCCAGTGTCTTCTGTCCTAAAGTTTCTATCTTGTGAGAGAAAAAAAAAAAAAAATGAATAAGAACTGGAGAGAAAGAACTGGAGAGAAAGAAGTGTAACTGATACAGACTTTCTGCACAGCCAAAATGGCTTAGAAACCTACAGAGACAAAGAGTACCCTGTTAATGTCCAAATTTTGAGTAATGTCAGTCTTTACAACAGCCAGAACGGTTTGGATGGATGTGAAGTCTCCGGACAAAATGAAAGAACTGGATCATTAACTAGGTTAGAAACTATTCACTACACACTTGAGGACTAAGAATGAGTGATCTATAAGGCTATTCTTTTAGAAGTAAGCATTTTATAAATGTTACAATTCTTCCGAAGTTTACCATTAGCCTAGCCTCATTAGTTGGTATTAGATGAGATTTGAATTTAGCTATAAATGTGAACAGGGCTAATTAAGAGAGTCTTGGAGTTCATATTGACTAAAAAAGGAACAAACATAACTGTTGAGGGATAAGACTACAATGGCACGATAGATGAGTGATGATTTCTAGAAATAAATCATGGAAGATCAGTTAGGAGGCTATTTAACGGCCATGGGTTTAGTGATAATCTATCAATCATTGACTCATCATCTAACAAGTCAAATATCTTTACTGACTACCTACTGTGTGCCTGATTCATCATTTTGGGCATGAACATAAGCAATATTCTCACTTTTGTGGAGTTTTCAGCCTAGTGAGGGAAACAAATGATAAAAGAATAAGTAATAAAGACTATAATTGCAGAAGAAAATATAGAAGACTAGGATGGAGATGGGAGATAGAGGGAGGAGAATATGGCAGCCACAGGAATGCACTACTTAGATTTCCGAATGTGCGGCATTGCTACCTTCTGATGTTCATCACCCCAGTTCCACCAAGGCCACACCTTCAGGGGCTATTCCTAGTCAGTGACTGAACTTGGCAGGGATTCTAAGGTTTGGGAGATATTTGAGTGTGTTAACATTCAGTCATGGCCCAAGGAACCCCCTATGGCCATACCATGCTTTCTTTACTATTGTAATGCAACTTAAGTTCTTTCTATCCAACCTTTTTTCTTTCCCTCTCTCCATTCAGAGTCAGAACTGCATTCGTGTAATAACTCTCCCAGCATCTCCTGGGCCAGTTCTTCCCCATTTTCTCTCATAAGCATGTCCTCTTATTCATAAGTTCCTTCATGTTTAATTCTGTCTTGGCATCTACTTCTTGGAGGGCTTGGTCTAACACAGGGTCCTTTCATTGAGGTGGAAAGTAAGGTATGTAAGAAGAAATAATATTAACTCACACATACACACACAAAATGATGATAAAGATGTTGTATAAAGTTCTAGGGGAAAAAATACTCCAAGCAGAGGGAAGAGCCAGTGCAAATGTCTTGAGAAGACATGCTCAAGTGGCAGAAAGGAGACAGTATGACTGGAGAATAATGGGAGTCGGAGAAGGTGGCACCAGATGAAAGTATCTCTAGGAGATGTACTTAAACTGTAGGCTGTAACACCTGCTATCTGAATGCAAACTCCTGTCTGGAGTCACATGCCTGTTCTTGCTGTATCTAGCTTTACAATTCTAGAGTTTTAAGAATGACAAATCTGACCGGTGTAAAAAGGGATGACTGACAAATCATGAGAATGACTGAATATCAGAAGCTACGGTCAAGCTTGAGGTTAGAGCTTCCTCCGTCTGTCATTTAAGCAGCCTTTGATTAATACCAGGAAATGGAGACTGGCACAATCATAAGATAAAGCTGTACTTTCAGAGCTCCATGTACATCACAGGCTAGACAAATAAACACAGGATCTGTTTCCTCCTCTACGTGTTCTGGACCTTAAATGACTCAGCATCAAATGCACATGCTGGAGGATCAGTCAGGAAAATGGAGTGTAATGGGGTGTCTGTCTACAAATATATCTTTGCACATACTCAGGTCTTCGTGTTTTTGCAGTAGAAAGACATCTTTCCACTTATTGTTTTCAAGACTTGATTTCCTCTTCTGTAAAATGAAGCAGTAATAATGCCAGACACCACTTGTCTGGCAAGAAAATTATTGTGATATCTGATAGAGCTTAAATAAGAGATTAAATTGCAAATGCTATCAGCTCCTTTTCTCTAACTCCAAAAGAAAAATATTTTTTCCCCACTCATTTTCTTATATAGTTCCAGCCTGTATGGTGAATTTTGTATGGTGAATTTTTGTCTTTGTCAGCCTTTCTTCTGGTATTAATTCTGGAATTACTTGCTAGTATTATGATGAAGTTGGATTGGAGTGAGCTAAAATTTACTTCAAACAGGGGTAAGATAGTAAAAAAAAAATGGCTTAAAATATATATAAGAACTCTGCAGGTTGGACGAAAGAATATCTGTCTCCTTTGATCTTCTCTCAACTGTTTTAGGAAGTCCTTTAAATTATACAAGTCCCTATTATTGCTACACTATGTTTCTTTGAACGTAATGCTGCATAGATTGTATTATGCAAATTCAAGTTTTATGAGTTACAAATAAGATTATAAAACAGATGGGAAATTATTTTACTATTAGAAGAATGAAAGCCATTGCTGTCTTAGGGAGTAAGTGTGTTCAACAGTAAATAATAACAAATTCAGCTCCGTAACCTGTCCATTTAACCTGGAAACCGAGCTACCAAGAGAAGTTTCCATGAGGAAACTCAATGACTAATTTCCTCAGAAAGGAAAAAAATAATATAAAATTTGACTATTTCCTAAGATATAAAGATCATAACAATATGTAAGTTGCTTTGAAACTATAAATAATTGGGCTGATGTGCGCTGTAAGTATAAACACCTGCATAAAACCCTTGGAATATTCTGGTGCTTGATACATTTCTTAAAGAGTTAAATAATGTTTTATGGTTTTCATTGCTAGTTTTGTTTATTTTCCTGTCTTTGTTATATATTCAAAACTAGTTAAGGTGTTGATAGTAAATGATTACTACTTACATACACACACAGACACACACCACACACACATATACACACATACACCTATAGGTACTATTCACATGTCCAAGGTCTTTCATTTTATGGTTAGAAAAGAAAAAAATAACAATCTAATTGAGAAAGGATTTGAAGAGACTATAGAAAGAAAAAAAACTTGGAAAGTAATGGAAAGACGGGTGTCCTCCAAGACTTGAGCTACCCTGAGCACAAAGCATTAATGATTCTGATACCAGGTGCCATGTGTGAATGTTGGTGTTTCCTCCAAACCCGTAGGTTGAAATCCTGATGTCCATGTGATGGTATTAGGAGAGAGGGCCTTTGGGAGGTGAGTAAGTCCTGAGACTAGAGCCCTCAGGAATGAGATTAGTGCTCTTATAGAAGAGACTTTCCTCCATCCCTCACCTCCCCACAACTAGCTATCATCCTGCTTTCCATCTATGAGTCTGTCCTCATTTCCCTGGTTAGTTCAGTTTGTTCATTGGATTCCACATGTGCATGAAATCATGTGGTAAAAAGCCTCCTGGACATGAACGATGGTGTGGTGATCGCTGGGGGGAGGGGGATATAAAGGGACTACATGGTAATGAGAAAAATACAATGAAGATTAAATTTTTAAAAACAAAAATATAATAAGACAATAAAACAAGCTCCAGAGAGCTCTCTTGCCTCTTCCACTATGTGAGGATACAATGAGAATTTTGTGACCCTGAAGAGAGCACCCTGATCTTGGACCTCCAGACTTCAGAACTATAAACAAAATAAATTTCTGTTGTTTATTAGCCACCATCACCCCCCCCCCCCTTTGTGGTATTTTGTTACAGCAGCCTGAAGAGATCAAGAGGCCAGGAGACAAAGTTTGATGCAGGCCTTAGAAAGAAAGGCTCTATTTTCCCATTCCTGTCCTTCAATATCTGCTCTCCTGTAGCCATAGTAGGAGAATGAACATTCTTTCAGCAACACGAGGAGCATGTCGAGACACTACCATTGGCAAGAGTGCTGTCACCCTTTTGGTGGAAAATGGCAGCAGAAAGCGAGGCTTCTCCCAGTGCAGATAGTGGCAGAGATGGTCAGGAGTCTGCACAGACAGCGAGCACCATGAAGCTCACATGAGTGCATTTCCTGGACTTCTCTGTGCCCCCATGAGGCACCCCTTTGAGGACACACTTTGAAAATGGGCTCGGGCTCTTACTATTACTTGGATGATATTTATCAAAGTCCATCGATTTTAGGGCTACACTACAATATAATTTATATGAGAAAGAGAGCACATAGGAGACAGAAAGAGAGAGGGGGAGGGAGGGGAGGAGGGAGAGACAGATAGGGAATGATGGAATCCTGGGAATTCAAAAGAATAAGAAATTGAACAGTGGTGACAATAGCAAACAGCATTTACTAGGTGTTAGGCGCTTAGTGTAGATTTGTACATCTATATAAATAGACATGTGTAAATGCACATATAGACACACAAGCATAATCATCTATTTTCCACAACACCCTGAGGTAAGTAAATTAGTATCCACCTGTTCTCTTGTCTCAAGAATACTAAGGGAAAGAGAGGTTAAGTAACTTGCCTAAAGTCATAGTACGAGTGAGTAAGGGACCTGTGATAATAATCCTAGAAGTCTGTCTCTTGGGTGCAAACTAGAAATCATTATATTATGCTGCCTGAGTTTATAGAAGAGAGTTATTGTTACTGGTTTTGATCTGGATCTTTAAAGATGAGGAGTGGAGCGTTGAGGGGTTCATCAAGTAGGAGAAATACCACGAACGGAACCGTGGAGGTGCTAGCCCAGTACATGTAATAGAAGTGTGGCCGAGAGAAAGTGGTTACTTGTAGGCTCTACAGGACGAGCAGTGGGAAAGCCCAGGTTCTTTTCTGCTCAGCCTGCCAACTAAAGCTCCAGGAATTGTCAGATGGCCACTGGGTAGTACAAATTCCAGTGATGAAAAATGCATCAGTCGCTGTTTTAATTACAAAGGGTGAGTGTGGGCGCCACAGGGACTCGTAGAAAGTCTGCTATGCTGGCGGCTGCTCTGAAGGTGTGTCTTCTGCTTGAACCCCCTGAGGTGGCTCTGCACAGTTGGAGCGCCTAGACAGTGAGGGCGTCTTCTGCCATCCGAGATTTCCTTCGAGATCCGAGTCCTGTCCAGCATCACCTTTCTTCTGCCTGCTGGTATGAGGACACCCTGCAATCATTTGTCCTTGATCAAAGAGAGGTTGGAACCTATTCTCCCTCAGTCCCTAATCACAGGGCACTGGACTCAGAGGCAATATGACATGTGATTTGCCAAGGTTCCAAAAGGCCCCTCTCTGTGGACTCCTTGTCTTCACACTTTCTGGGCTGGAAATGCTTGTCCTTGGCAAGAGCAGAGGCTAAAGGCTCCATTTTCTGCCAACTTAGTGAACAAGCACTTATTGATCACTTACTGGGTACTGAGTGTCAGATAAAGTGTCAGATTGGAAGATGCAAAAGGAAAAGCAAAAAAGGTACCTGCAGAAGTAGATATGAATGGGGGCAGAAGTTACTCTTGGAGTAAAAGTGGGATGGTTATAATTTCATAAGATGCAAATATTAAATAATTTATTATGCTTCATCATAATTCTGTGCCATCTCTAATGATAGGACCAGAGGAAATTGTGATAACTAATGGTTTCTAAATGCTGCTCTGGGCCCAGTAAACATCCAACAACGGACCACTGAAGCCAAGAGCATAATATAACTTGTAGTAACACCAATGTAAGGTGTGATCACAGCAAACATACATGTACTTCTCTTAACTGGGGGGAGAAGAAATTGTTCTCACATTATCCACAGCTCAGACTTTAATTTTAATGATTCTTCATGCAGATCTCTTAGGAGGAAAATCATAGTTTTATTTTACAAATTCAGAATTAGGGACCTGTTTAGTGAATTTCTTGTGGAGAGTGTATATATGGAGCAATGGAGTATATAAATGATGAGGGCAGAGTTGATCAAGGTCAGCTTATCAGAAAAAGTGCATCTTGAGTTAATTCTTATAAATAGTAAAAGGTGAACCAAAAACCAAAGATGGGAGGACATTCAAGGGAATTCCATAAAATCTTGGATTCCCTGCAGGCTGATTGACTACAGGGTGGGGTTAACAGGTTGAAATATAGAGGCAATGGAAGTTACCTATAAAAGATACATTAGGCATATAAAGAAAGACCTTGAATGTTTGATATTTTCAAATTAATCATATTTATTAAACTAAACAGTTATCCAGAAATGACCTGATTCCAAAGTATTTTAGAATGATAAAGTGAAATTATGTAATTAATAGATAGGAAATTATTCTGATCACTTCTAAAGGAACAGGAGGGGTCTGTTTTTAAATAATCACAAATAATTGCTATCTTTTATGTTGAAACAGAAATTAGGAATCCAAATTAAAGAAGAAATAAGAGAGACCAAATGGTGAGGGATAGAAAGGAAAATGAAGAGGGAAAGAGGGGTGAAGTTTAAAAGAAGACAGAAGACAAGAGGGAAAGGACAAAAAAGGGGTAAAATTGAGTAGCAATCATCACATTTTTAGATATAAGCTTTGAGAAAGACCCTTGTACCAAGGAGTTGTGAGCTAATTGGAGCTCTCTCTTCTAGAGAATTCACATGTGGTATTTGGGAGGTGTTGAAGATGTTGGAAAATAACACAGAAGCTATGATATTAAATTGAGACGTGTCTAGGCCATTCCTAGTCTTTCTCCTTTCATGTGTTTCAATGAAATAATCCATTTCTACCTCTGGAGGAATGAATTGGGAGCTGAGAGGTCATGAGGTGGTTCCAGCCCTTCATGAATACATCCAACACCAAGAAAATTATACTCTTTTTTGACAAACTCAAGAGAACCCAAGGGAAAGACTATGATAAACAATAATAAAATTTAGTAAAATAGCAGGATATAAAACCAAGTGATTGGAATCAATAGAATCAATAATCATGTCATATACAAATAATAAGCAAGTAGGAGTTTTAATGAAAGAGAAAACTCCACTTACAATAACAAAGTAGAAAAAATAGGCATAAATGTAACAAAATTTGTAAAAGTTATATCTAGAAAGCTTTTATACATATTTAAATGATACAAAAGTAGATGTAAGGCCCAGGCTTGGGTGACTCAGTGGATTGAGCACCAGCCTCTGAACCCAAAGGTCATTGGTTCAATTCCCAGTCAGAGCGCATGCCCAGGATGCAAGCCAGGTCTCCAGCCAGGTCCATAGCTGGAGGCAGGTAAAAGGCAACCATACTTTGATGTTTCCCTCCCTTTTTTCCTCTCCCTTCCCCTTTCTCTAAAAATAATGAGTAAAATCTTAAAAAAAAAAAAAATAGATGTAAACAAATAGAAATCTATACCATTAATGTAGTAATATAGGAAAATCTTGATGATTGTTATACTTGTATATCAGGATTCATTACAGTATCCTCTCCGCTTTTTGTATGTTTGAAAATTTTATAATAAACTAATTTAAAGTAGTTATGAAAGAAGACTCTCTGCTAACAACTGTCTTGCTAAACTATCCAGATCATGGGTTGATCACCTTTCCTTGCTGTTGGTGTTGCTGGTTTGAGTTGAAAGGGACTGTGGACATGGGCCATCCACTAAGAAGTGCAGGCATTATGGATCAGGTCTAATAAGAAGCTAATGTGAAAGCTAGAACATACAAAAATTAATTTTACCATCTTTCTAATCTTAGGTTCATTCTGTTCTTAGCCCTTCTACAAATTACTTGAATGAAGTGCCTGCTGCAGAATGCTCAGCCCAGAGACAGGGAGCATGTGGAATCTATATCCTATAGTACTGAGATTGATATTGAGCTCTAGGCATCCTCTTTGACTCCCCCACCATATCCAGTCATCCCTAGGTCAAATATTTGATTTGTTCAGTTATCTCCATCTTTAGCATCTATGTTCTTGTTCACACCATCACCATCACCATCACTCACCTAGATCATTGCAAATGCCTTCAAAGTGGTCTTCTTTTTTTTTTTACCTCCACTATAAATTCCCATTCCCAATCCCATCCCCATAATCTCTGATCTTTCTGAAGCCAGGAGAACCTTCCAAAATACAGATCTGATTATCCTTTTCCTCTACTTTGCTAGTGAGCCAGTGATTCTCCATTGCCTTCTTACATAAACGTCAAGAGCCTTGTAATGGGCTTGGGTAAGCTGGCCCCTGCTCAAATCCTAATGATGAATTTTTAACTCTTAATAGCTTTTAACTTGAATAGCCTACATTTCCCCCTTGCAATCTGTACCTAAGCCATGTTCAGCATGTCTCATTTCCTTGAACTCCCAAGGCCTCGTTTCCCTTTTAGGCCTTCCAGTTTCCCTAGGTCCAATTATTTTCATCATTTCCTTCCACAAGCTTCCCTTGCCCCAGAGCTGGGTTGTGTCCTTATAATGTTTTCCTATATTTCCCTGTCACTTCTTCTCTAGCATTTTTGTCTTTATCTTTTCTGCATTCTTACATCCTTCAGTGAGTTTCAAAGTAACAGACTACGTGTGGCCTATTCAAAGACTAGCGCAAAGGAATGAACACATACATGGATTTCATACATTTCAACCAGCATTGCAGAAATCCTCTGATGTCTTGTAGATAAGCTGGGACCTTGCATCTAGATTAATACCTTATTTAGTTGAGATTCCTTAAGAAAAGAACTCTGAAATATTTATACCCCAAGTGCTAAAGACGATTGCAGCTGACTTCAAACATGTCCTGAATGTGGGAAGTTGTTATCTTATGAGTTAATGAGCTGTGGTTTATAGTACAGTTATAATATCATGTTACCTGTGGGGGAGGGACAGAACTTTAAAAACAATACAGAAACAGATTTCAGGTCACTCATTTATCTCATTACCATAAGCATCAGTTCGAATGAATAGAAAAATGGGGGCTTTGATTTAGAGTCACTCAGACCCAGGTTTGATATATAGGGTGAGGCAAAAGTAGGATTTCAATTCTTTATGTGGAAAATAGGACAATAATTAATGAACAATAATACAAGGATAAGCTGTGTTTTGTGTACTCACAACTGTAAACATACTTTTGCCCAACCTTCTCCATCCTTTGGAGGGCCCAGCTATGTTGTTTAAACTTGCTCAATATCAGCATCCTCCTATGTAGGTTGGAATGAAAAGAACTTCTTCAAAGAACTAGAGCCAAATGCCTGGATGGCCTAAACTAGCATTTGGCCCGTAGAATTTTTTAAGTAAATAAGTATTCTAAATGAAACTGGAGTGGAACGGCGAAGCACAGCTTATTTTTTATTCAACACATTTTTATCAAGTATATATTTTGTAATTGGCACTTGAATAGTCTGGAATTCAAAAATAACTGTGTAATCCCATGCTTAGGAAGCACAGGCTGAAAAGAATGACAGAATTGGTGACCTGGTAACATGGCATATGGTGTGCTGTGTAGGTGCCACAATGTAGAAAGCATTTTGAAAATGAAAACATTGAAAAGTTCAATAATGGCAGATATTGCCAGGCATGTGAGGACATCAAGCCACCAAGCACTGCTGGCTGGGGAATAGATGGAGATGAGCACTCTGGAGAACATTCCAACTGTACCTGGTCATATGAAGTGTTTGGCATACTCTTATTCTGCAAGTATTTGCTGGGTGTATCCTCAAAAGGAATTTTCATGTACGTAAGGGGGTGAGTTGGAGGGCGTGCATTGCACGGTCAGGTGGAGGGAGTGCAAGAGCACTAGGCAGGTAACATGTGGCACCGAAAGGCCTTGTGACACAGCATCCTAGCTGAGCAATAGCCATATGGGTGGGTCTGAGAAACAGAAGCAACACAATACATTTTTATTTGCATACATTAAAATGTATGAACCACCAAGGGACAATACACATACAAGAATTCATATAACCAAAGTGTCCCGGTTAAACATGTTAGACTAATGGCCTGGGAATTGGGGGAGGCAATGGGGATGTAAGAGAATAAAATAAATAAGAGCAGGCCCTTGTAAGGAAAATAACATAAAAATTTGTCATGAGCTAAGGAGAATGAGTTAGCCAATACTATCCAATGAGGGGAAAAAGAGTGATAAAGAACATTATTTTTATCAGGGTGAAGGGGGAAGTGCCACAGAACAGCATTCATTCTTTTAACAAGTATTTATTTTTGTGCCTAGTATTATTTGCTAAGAAAAAAAAAAAAAAAAGAACAAAATAATTTAAATCCTCGAACCTAATGGAGCTTAGATATTTTTAGTGAGGAGGCAGACAGTAAAAGAGTGCACAAATTAATACACTGCGATTTCATGTGGCAGAAATGCTATGAAGAAAAATAAATCAAAGTAAGAAGTGAAGAGGCCAAGGAAGGTCTGTCTGAAAAAGGGACATTTGAGCAGAGATATAAATAAAGTCAGGGAGGGACACATTTGAAAATCCAGATAGGATAATAAAGGGGTTATGCTATCAATTCCAATGTGGAGGAGGGGTCAGGAAATGCTTGGACACCAGCTGGGTGTCTTACAGTTTGACTCAATTCTGACCCCATCTGTCCTGAGGTAGCATCCAATCCTGCAGGTTAAGGGATCAGCCATGCAAGGCCGCCCCAGCCAGCCAGACACCAGTCAAAGCCCACATTGTCACCTGTACCTCTGACAGACTGCTCTCTCTAAGTCGAAGGTTCCCGTAGCCTCATCCTCAAGTTTGATTAATTTAACTGGAGGACCTCACAGAACTCAGAGAACTGTTTTGCTCATTATATTCTCGGTTTAGGGTAAAGGGACAGAAGTTAGGAAGAGCCAGGTGGAAGAGATGCATCGAGAAAGAGACAGGGAAAGGGCTTAGAGCTTCCATGCCCTCCCCTGTCCTGCCACTCTCTCCCAATATTGGCCTGCGCCCTAGCCTAGAAGCTCTGCACACCCAGTCCTTTCAGCTCCTAACAGAGGTTTCATGACAGAGGCATCATTAAATGCATCGTTGGCCCTTGGGGATTGATTTAACCCCCAGTCCCTCTCCCCTCTTGGAGGGGTCAGGAGGTGGGGCTGAAATCTGATCACATGGTTGACACCAATGGCAACTACCCCCACACTTTGGTGTTTTCCAAAAGTGTTGAACCCTCTCAACACTTAGGAACGACTAAGGGTTTTAGGAACTCTGTGCTAGAAACTGGGACAAAGATATATAGTAAATCACAATATTCCCAGGAATAAATACAAGACCACTAAGTGGATGATGAGTGTGAACAATGAGTAAGAACATGGTCTTGAAACAAGGCCAGCCTGGTTGAAGTGAAGGAATGAGAAGCATGTGGAAGAGGAGACCAAAGAGAAGGGGGGTTCAGACTGTGTAAAATCTAACATAGGGGATACAGGGTTTATGTATCACTCTGAGTCTGATGAGAAGGTAGTCACAGACTTGTAGCTGGGCAGTGACATATTTTGACTTCCTTTCTAAAAAAGTTCTCTTGGGTTGCTGTAGAGGATGCTCTGGGCAGGGTTAAGAGTAGAAACAGAAACATCAGGCAAGAGATGGTTTCAGTTATCTAGGCAGGAGCTGATGGCATCTTGGTTTGGATGTGATCCGGAACTCAATGGGATTTAGATTTAGATTTATAGTCAAGGTACTAAATTAGATACTAGTACTAGATGGGATTTACTTTTTCCAGGAAACAAGATCAGGGAAGAACATTTTAGGCTGAGGAATATAATTAGAACTGACTCAGAAATGTGGACTTTCCAGGTGATTTAGAGTATATGGTAAGTGAGGGAGAGGGAAAAACACAGATGCAAGAAAAATCAAGTCCAGATTAGGAAGGGTTGGATTGACAGACTAAGGAGGTTGGGCCTTTTTCTGCAGAAAATGGTCCACCAGGGGAATGGGCTTATGTAACCTCAGTTATAAGGTAATTATAAAATGATGGCTTAAAAGAGGCAGAAGACAAGAGGTGGGAAAAAGACTAAAATCATTGACATTGGCAGGCATAAGAAAAGATATGTGTATGTAATTAGACATCAGAGGTACTTAGGTGTCTGCTTCATGGATATAATAATACATGTATGTATACCTACCACATTGCTTTCCTGTAATGTTAAATTAGTTTATGAAAAGTGATTAGAATAGGATCTGACATGGAGTAATCCTTAAGCAAACATTAGCTATTATTTACATAGTATAAGTAGCAATGATACCATTTCTATATACTAGTCTATATTCTAGTACTTGGCTTATAGGAGCTACACAGAGAGTATATAAGCATCCATCATTGGGTTTGGGCAGAGATTATTGAAGGAGCTATTGTCTCAAATAACTGAAACTCACAACCAACCTACATGCTATATTGGTAGTACAGGTATGTACATACAAGGTGCTTTGGGAGGGTTGGGAAAGGAACCAGTAACTTAGAATAGGTCATATAGAATGCTTTTTTGGTGGGAAGAAGGATTTTAGAAGGAACTGGATGAACACAAATGGGCAAGCACTTTGAGAAAGTAAGATATGTTATGTCATACAGTTGAAAACATGGACTTTGAAATCTGGCTGAGATTGAATGTTGGTTGTGCCATGTCCAAGCCTTGTGATTTGGGGCAACTTCCTCCCTCTAAACCTCCGTATCCTCATCTTGAAAATTATATTGAAAACTCTTATACATCTCATGAGGAATCTTATATATTTCATCCATGATGAAAAAAATAAGATAATGCAGGTGAAATGATTAGCATGGTACCTGGTACACCTTAAGAGAAAAACCAATATTGCTAACATGTTTTCTTTTTTATGATGATTCAGCCAACTCTAACACAGAACTCTGGCTTCTACCCACTGATTTCAGTCTTCCCTTGAATGCTGTCTTTCACCCCGTGTGCGAAGGACAGATCCTGGCCTAAGATTTTCATTTTATTTCCTTGGTTTCCATTGCCTTTGCCTCAATATCAAGGAAATCTCCCTTTCAAATTAAAGGGAGATTTGATATTCTTAAGCATAGCTAGCCCCTCATGCCTTAAGGGTGGCATTTTGATGTGATTTGCAGATTTTCAGATGGAAGATGCTCTATAGCATGAGTACAATATATAGCACTCATGTGGCAGTGAATCGATGCCAACATCCCAACCTACTATAAGCCAGGACAGCTGCTCCATGTGCCGGGATGCTCAGAAATTCTACTGTCCAAGTGTCTCCAAGTGACATGGTAAATAAAGGTTTGCTTCTAAGGCAACACAAAGCAGCTGCCCTGGTCTTCCTTCCCCCATCCCCTATCTGCTCACATTAAGAAGTCAGAACCCACCTCTGCCCAAGGAAACGTTCACATGTAACCATTAATTGAATGTTAAGAGCTATAGTCACAGAGAATTAGAAGGAGCTTTAAAATATTTAGCTCAACTTCTGCACATTGTCGTGGAGTATAACCTTAAATGAACCTTGCAATGAACAGACCACTATCTTCTGAGGCCTCTCTTCCTATGTTTGGACAGCTATGACTGCTAAAATATTCTTTCATTTTCATACTGGTCTTTAAATGTGTCTCCCTGTAGCCTATACCTATTTGGTGAAACCCAAATTTTATCCTTTGTTTGGAGCCCCTCAAACGTTTGAAAACACCAAGACATATGTCTTGGGTTTTGCTTGGCTTCTTTTGTTCAAACATCCTGTTCATCACCTCTGAATTTTGCACTTAGTGTGTACTTGAGCTCTTATTGTGGACACCAGAGTGAGTGATTCTCAAGTGACACTCATTCACTGTCAGTGACCCAGAGTAGACAAGGAAGCGAAGGCAGAAATAGGTTAAGTATACCATATAAAGTCGCACAACTGGTAAGATGATGTACGGGACTCCAATCCAGGTTCTACCTGACCTGAACATATGCACTGCTGACAAATATATTATACTACCTTCTTATGCCCTCGTTGATGGAAACTTCTTATGTAAAATTAAAAACAGGATTACTGAACAGTGATAATTATCGTGATAATAATCACTGAGGTTTACTGAGAGCTAACTAGACTCTGAGTCTTTTAGTCTTCACAGCAACTTTGAGGTAGGTTCTCATTTTACAGATGAGAAAACCAAGGCACAGAAAGATTGAATAACTTCTCCAGAGTTACGCAGCTGCTAAGTGGTAATGTTTCCAAGCAAAGTAGGGGGTTCGCTCATGTGGTGCTTTGGTGTTAATTAATTAGTGTTAATTTACACTAATTAGTGTTGAGGAAACAGGTCTTCATTTACAATATTCCAACCTGGGGGTGGAGTGCTGTGAGCACTTCAGCTCAGAGCCCTGTTCTCCCATGAGACCCAGCACTTCCCATGCTCCCCAATAAGGCTATAAGGCAGAAACATGCCCAGAAGTTCCCCTCTCCTTATCTGTCAGCTCTCTTCTTTAGGATCTAGGGTTACAACGTCATCAGCCATCAGATACCAGTCCAGGAAAACGTAATGTGTTGAGCTGGATCATGGTGAAGTCCAGGTACTAAAAGAGTCCTCTCCACATGTCCCAAGTTCCAAAAGTCCAGTTAGAGTCCAGGTCTGCAAGGCAGAGCCGTCAGTGGCCTTGAGTTGAAGCTGGCCTGATGGAAGCAGCAGCCTGCTGGCTTTCTTGACTAGCCGAGGCCACATGGGCTCCATTTCCTCCTTGCAGACCACATGGCTTTATTCCACGTCTCCTTGGCCTCTGCACACATGGCTCTCCCTCTCCCAAACTGCGTGCTCTAAATCACACAAAAGGCTGCCACCTTATTTTAAACCCTGATGGTGGCTTATGATGCAGTGGGTAAGATGACTAATCCCAGCCACTTCAAGGGTTTGGCCATAGATATTTGCATAGTGAAGACACTAGCTACCAGCCATAGATATGTACTCTCTTAGGACAAATGGCTGTACTTTACTGAGTCCCATTCCCCCAGCCCCAGACTGTGGGCTGTGGGGAATTTGAGGGATGGCCTTCTTCCATCCTGTAACAGTAAGATTCAAAGCTTGAAAGTCTGCTTCAGTGCCTATAATTTGAAGCATTATGCTGCAACCCCATATTCCCAAATCTTGAGGTTGTGTTTTTTAATGCAGTAAGTCAGCTTCCATTTGTGTCAGCAATATCTCACTTGTGTCTATTGAGCTATCAATGATATGTGTGTAAGTATGTGCATGTGTGCTTTGTTTTACAAGAAAAAGTAGTCTGTTAAGCCCTGTCTTCTCTGTACTGTAATTTTTTGCCGGCCAACCATTTATCCCTATAAAAGGCCAGATTTAGGGATTCAGTCCATTGATTCAGCCTGATGAGATTTGTTTCACTGATCAATCCATGCCCACTTTCCAAACTTCATACCAATTACTAAAATAATAAACACATCTTCCAGCCTTCCTCTAAGTCATTATCAAAATCTTTTGCACAAGATTAAATGTACACTTTCCAAGGGGAGAGATCTTTAAACTTGTAGGAGGATATTCATTCTTTAAGCATTTGACAGATATTTGTTAAGCAACCACTGTGCGGCAGGCACCATGTAGCCAGGGTACAATAAATAAAGCTTTCAGCAAAAATAAGCTTTGGCATAGCATTTTCAGCTTCAAGTGGAAGAAATACACTAATCCAATAATAATACAAATTAATGATAAGTATCCTGAAAAAGTTCCTCGAGGTCAGTGTTCCTCTTAATAAGTAATGGCTGCACTGACATTCAAACAACCAAGCAGGACTAACTAGGTAAGAAGAGGGGAGAAATGCTGACCTTCCTTTGTAACAAATTTTCTTTGACTTTTGGTGGGTGTAAATTGGTTGAGCCATTGTCTTAATAGGATGTGAAATTGATGAAGACAACATATGAGAGTAAATGTTAACAATATTCTGGTTGGTTTGGTTGTCCAAACTTGGTGCTTTGTGTGGTGCAGGGTGCATCAGTGTTAATAACACTGTCTTTAAACATTTCTGAAACCAAAGAACTTGGAGCCTCATAAGTGAATCAAAGTCAAACTAATTTTTTACTTGTAGAAAATTTTGAATCCTTCATAACATTCAAATGTATTGTTAATCTGTAAGAGAGGGTTATTGAACATGGTGCTTCCTATTTGTGTAGTCTTTTTTTTTTTTTCTCTTGTTCCTTAGCTCTTAATATTTTTTTCCAGATTCCAGACTTTCATCCAAACAATCATCTAGTTTAGCCAACACCTGAATTTCCAATGCTTAAAGTGTAAGATATTTTCATCAAACTACTATTGAGTTCTTTCTTGAAATTCTCAATGAATGAGAAATATACCTAATGGTATTTGTTTTCCAAATAAATATACACTTAGGGCTCTGCCAAATTATTTTAGTTTTGTTAAGTTGCCTTGACTTAGTCTAGTGTTACCCAGAAGCACAGAGATAGTAATTGTATTTCATGTATTCCTAAAGTGAGTGCTAGGCTAGTGCCCAGATTAGTCATACTTCATTTTTATAGAAAAAGCTATTTGATGCTCTGCAAGAATCCTACTTTAAACTTCATTAATAAATAAAAAATAAAGAGCCTGCATATGAATAAAAGATGACAATCCCTCCCTTGGTAATTTTTTAAAGTTTCTGAAAATAAGTCCAGTCTTCATCTGCAACCTTAATGCAATTAGAAGAGCCACTGAGAATATCATTGGGTTGCATGTTTGTCACTAGCAGTGAAGAGACAGAAGGGCACCCTATCTATCACTTGAAATATAAGATGTCTTTGAATGTGCAGATCACTTATTCAATGTGAATTATTTACAGTATTTTTCTTAATTGCTATAGATTGTGTAATGTCAAAAAGGAGCAAAATTTATGGATGAAAAGTGCAGGAGGATCAGATGGCCTACTGGAGTGGAGCTGATCACTTTAATATGCTAATATATCATCACTGTTCCTAGGATATGCTCCTATTATTATTCATCTATCACATTAAATTGTTTACATGTCTGTTTCACTACTAGCCTGAGAGGTTTTATTTTATTTATTTATTTGTTTATTTTTGCTTAGGGCCGAGTCTGGTTTAACTTTGTATTCCTAATGCTTTGCATACCTCCTGATACAGAGTAAAGGTTCAAGAACTGTTTGTTAAATTTTTATTGTGATGAATATCACATTCCAAGAATTATACCTCTAAGACCCAGTAAAATTTCAATCCTGAAAAATGTAACAGAATCACTCCCATTCAGAGTGTTAAAAGCTCATTTGGTAATTTGAAATCAGCCTTTGCGGGCGGGTATTTACACCAAGGAGGTTGGTAAACACTACAGATGAGACCACCCTCTCTCCACTCCATAGGAAGTGGATTGTTAACCATATAAACAACCCAACACTTCCTGTGGCTCCTCATTCATTCCCCAGCGTCTGTTCCTGTTCTCTTGCTCTCTGGTGCAGGTGGTTGGAGGGTGTTGTGGGTTTAGATTTTGCCTCTTTAACCCTAGTTGATTCTGTGCCTGATCTTAAAAAATAATCCCCCCTGACTCCTTACACACATCTCCCTCCGCCACCTCTTTCCCTTAAAATATTGGAAGTGAGTCTCATGCAAGCATTGGTGTCAAGAGAAGGAAATCCCTATTGGTTGGAGTTTTATAATTAAAGACCACAGCAAGGTACTTAGTGGAAAGCAGGTATAATACAGTCGGGTTTGAGATCCTGACCACACCTCTTTGCTCTGTGTCTTTGAAGGAGTTACTTAACCTCACTAATCCTCTGTCCTGTAATCTGTAGAGGAGACAAGAAAACTAATCACAGAAGTTTGCTGGGAGGATTATGTGCATAAAATCATGTCTCTAAAATAATCTGACTGAGTACCTGGTGCAGGATACTTAGACAATAAATACAGCTATTGTATGATGCCATGTTTTCCTTTAAGAATTAGAACTGGATCTTTGCTTTGTCAGCTGCACATCCATGTTTAAGTATGAATTAAAGACAAAGAGCCTGGAATAGATGCCAGGATTTGCCACTTACGGGTCATATGATCTGAGCAGAACTCTGAAGCTCAGTCTTCACCCTTGTCAGAGAGGATAACGATGTCTCACTTGCCTCACTTACAGCAAAATTGAGAGAATCAAATGACATAATAAATCTGAAATAACTTTGAGAACAAATATGAGGACACATACCATGAGGCAGCTTAAAAATTCATGTAACATTAATGAACATTTCATTTTTAGGAATTTAACTGGAAAAAACATCTTAGAAAAAGAATCCATACAGAATATTCATCAAGCAGGTAACTGCAGTGGTGTTATTGATAAGAAAATAAAATGAAGCTAAACACTCAAACGAAATTATTAAGTAGATTGAAATGCATTTGTATAGTGGAATGTCTACAGATATTCAAGTCATTTTATTATAAACCTGAAAGAATGTATACTGCATTGTTTTTAAAGAAGTCATCACTGAGTGGTAGGATTCTTCAGTGACTCCTTTTTTGCTTCTTTGTACATACAAATTACTTTATGATTAACATATAACACTTGTATAATACAGTAATAGTAATAATACTAATGGTTACCATACAATCTACGAAGTATAAAGAACATAGTGGCAATAGCAATATGTGAATAAAGAGGGTCATGAGTAAATATTTTTATATTTTGTGCACTTTGATCTTTTAACATTTATACATTGAATATGTGAGATCTGTCCAGAAAACATCCAACTATGCAATATGAAAAATAAAGACAGTTACTGAAGAAGATACAAGAAACATTGTACATAGAACAATGACACCTCAGTCCCCTTTATAATAGGCAATTTGGGACCTCACACAGTTCCAGTAGCCATCTGTTACCCCATCATATTTTCCTGACTCTCATTAATGGACTGAAATCTCTTCCCTTTCAAAGGTGATTTTAGTTTTGGGAAAAGCCTGAAGTCACAGAGTGCCAAAACACTGCATGAAACTTGACACACGAGTGTAACAGGGGTCCCTAAAATTCTCCACAGCCATGGTGGTTTGGGGAATGGGAGATGGGACTCTGTGGAGCACAGCCATTCTTCCTGAGAGATACCTTGCATGTCTGTGACTGAAAACTAGTGTCTTAGCTATGCAAGTCTTCATTATGCAATGGTCTTTCCTAGGTGCCAAGGAGATGGGAGGGGGTTTGACCATAGAATGGTGATAAAAGAGCTTAGGGGACTGCAGAAGATTGTTTGGGTGGCCATGATTGGTCACTCTGCCCACGGTGTCACGGGCCACCATCAGGGTTTAAAATAGGGCGGCTACCATTTGTGCAGTTGGGGGCGGGGGGCTGGCAAGGAGACAGGGAGACAGCCATGTGGTCTGCAGAGAGGTAGAGAGAAAGCCATGAGACTGAACGAAGGAAAGGGAGGACATGCAGCCTGGGCCAGTAAGAAAGCCAGCAGGCTACTGCTTCCATCAGGCTGGCTTAGACTCAGAAGCCACCAAGGACTCTGCCTTGCAGACCTGGACTCTAACTGGACTTTTGGAACTTGGGATATGGGGAGAGGACTCTGTTAATACCTGGACTTCACCATGATCCAGCTCAACCCAGTACATTTCCTGGACTGTTATATGATGGCTGATGACATTGTACCCCAGATCCTGAAGGAGAGAACTGACAGATAAGGGGTGGGGAACTTCTGGGTATGTTTTCGGTTCATAGCCTTTTGGGGAGCAAGGGAAGTTCCGGGACTCATGGGAGAACAAGGTTCTGAGCTAAAGTGCTTACAGCCAACCCTACCCCTAAGTTGGAATATTGTAAACAGAGGCCTGTTTTCCTCAACACTAATTGTTGGGTTTTACACCAAGGTGACACGTGAGTGAAACCCACTCTGCTCATCAACATGAGTAGATATGTTGTCATGATAAAGCTGCCAATCACCATAGCTGCAGCCTTCTGAATCATCTGAATAATTTCCGTAGAGGAACATTCAATCTTAGTGCAAATTTTGATGCAGATTTGTTGCTCTACTTGTTCAGTCATTTTGAATATGACAACCACACAGTACACATGCTCACTCAACAGCATCTACCACCCTGACTGACTAGTACAGTGACATCATTGTTCACCCATGCACATTCCAGTCCTCTCTCCTTGGCTGCCAGGTTACATCAATGTCACACAAACTGTTTTCATTATATTAACAATGGCTGGACTCTTTCTGGACAGACCTCATATATTGCTTTTATAATTAGGGGAGAAGCACTAAAATACATCAATGCAATATGAGGATTCAATACTTTGATACTGCCATCTATATTATTCAATGAACGATGTTTATGATTCAGGAGAAGATATTTTTCTGATTGCCTCCAGAATAGCTAATATTCTAAAAAGATACTATGAAAGAATGATCCCTTGCTCTTCAGAATCTTAGTTTTATATCTTCTAAGTTATCTGCTACATGTTAGTGTTTATCTTTCTTTTTATATTAACCAGGGAAAGGGGAATTATAGTAAAAACAAAATGGACTTTTCAAGTCAAATCAACTCTTATTTTTTAATCTCAGAAAAAGAAAACAAACTTTCTTCCTCTGGGCACTGTTTTATATGTTGAACATAGTGCTAGTGCAAATGTGGCCTGGCAGTAGGGCAAGGTCAGAGAGGTTCACTGAAGTGCAGGCCTTCTCTAGCCACTGAAAGGAAGTATCCCATAATGCTTCCCAAATGGGAATGCATGCTATGCATATTTTTCTTAGATAGGTCCTCAATACAGAGACTAGTCCCCAGAATCTTTGTTTATGTAAGTGACCTTACCTCCCTGGCCCTAGCTTATTGATCAGGATGGAGATATTATGTCCTGAGATGACTTACATGCAAGTCAAAATATCAAGGCACAGGTTCCATGCATCTCAGAAATAGAGTCATAGTATCGGCAGCATCCTGAGAGAAGACCCAGAAGCTATAGTTGCCAAGGTCCTGGGGTCTGTTCTGATTACCCCAAAGGCTTGATTGCTCATTCCCATCTTCCATTTTATGAGCTACCCCATTTCCCTTATAATGAATAAGCCCCATTTTATTCCAATTAATAGACAGAGTCAGTTTGTGTGGCTTAAAGCCAAGAGGATGTTACTTAATGAAGCATGTGTCTATCAAAAAAGCCATCGGATGAAGAGCATAAGATTCCTCAACTATGTCATTGATAATAGACATAAATGCACTTGTCTCCAATCTGCTTTTAGCAAATGGTGTAGATGAATGGAATGGACTTCTACTGGACCTTGAATTACTCAGAGTTGCCTGAGAGGGAATTGCTGTTATGGGAGCCATGTTATAAAACCAGCATGTGTTAAGTGTGAATCATGGATTGAAATGGTCTTAAAAGACAATGGGCAACTTTGAGGCTAGTGAGAAGCACAGAGAAATTAGGGCCTGAAGTTTTGTGTTACATCTGATGGGATGGTTCATAGACATCATCCTAAAGAAGCCATGCAGAGCTAGGCAATGCTTTTCAAAGTGTAAAAGAAATATTATTTAACATTGTTATGTTTCCATGTCCCGCATAACTGTTATTTCTATGTTTACCCTGAAGTGTATACTAGTGATCTCCATTCCTGATTTTTGAGTACACCATGACATCTTCAATTATCTTAAAGTACACTGAAAATTTATTCAAGGTTCTTGAAACAGAATTAAATGTCATACCTGCTAATTATAAAAACAAATGTAGGTAAGAGTGAGTTTATGTCCTGACATTAAACTGATGGCTTTTAAATGCTGCTTGTTCATGGAGGTTTGGAATTGCTGATTTGGGAACTGCAAGATAAGGCAAATATATCAAAAGATGCACTGAGAAAAAGCTGTGCCTGTGATGGGGAAAGATTGAGAGCTGCTGACAAAAGCTGTTGAGTTGAGAACACCTTGCCACTTATTATAGTTAAGATAACTTGCCTTGCCTTGGGCTCTTTATTTTAATGTAGATGTCTGGGAGTGAGTGGGTGATTGAGGGAAATGGAGAGAGGTTGTGTGTCTTCGCAAGGCAAGATGGCAATTGAATGACTACCAAACCCATCCCCTCTAATGTTAATATATGCGCTCATTGTTCCCTCCTCTTTTCTGGTAACGGTAAACAACATTTGTCACTGGCAATAGACTACTTTTCACTTCCAAACCAACGGTGAACTGACATTTGTATTTCAAGTATTAAAGCTCAGGCTGCAGAAGCAGGCGGCCCAGAAGAGATGGGAGTGGTGGGTGGAAGGAAAGAAAAGAACAAGTTTCCCATGTGTAATCCAGCAGATCGTTCATAAGTCTGGCCTCCATGACAGGAGATGGCCTAATGCCTCATTAATTCCCACAGAGATGACGGTGATGTATCACCCCTTTTCAATCTGAAACTAAGTAATGCATTAAAAAAACCCTAATTTGCACATGTTTAATGCACTCATTAAGCTATTAGTCTTCCAACGAGAGATTTAATAGCAAATTAACATTTGTTTTAAATAAAAAAAATAATCCTCCAAAGTCTTCAGTTAATACAATTATTTTTGTTTTGAGTACAATGGGCTACAAGAGAAAACACTTGGCACCAGTTTGGGGTGGAAAGGACCATATTGGATTCTTCTCATTTATTACACAATTAGTTACCCTGTGACATTATTTCCCTGAATAATAAATATTTCTGGGGAACAAAAGGCCTCTTGGAAGTAGATAAGAGAAGGTCAAAAACAGAAAAGACTCCAAATGAGATAATTTTGTGAACTGAATCATGATAAACAAGCAAAAAAAAAAAAAAAAAAAAATGACTTAACGCTAATCATAAGGTTTGTGAAACCATGGGAATTGACCCTGCTTGGTCAACATTCAAATGTCAATACTTACCTAACATTCACTTTGCTCCTGTTATGTGTTAGGTACTGGGCTAGATGATGCAAAAAGGTTAATATTTGCTGAATAGTCACTGTGTGATGTGTGTCATGTTGAGCAAGATGAGCAAATCACAGTCTTTTCTTGAGGAAGTTACTCATGAAATTAGGAGATAAGCATGTAAGCAAAAATTTTATATTCAGTTTTATAAAACTTTTATTGAATTTATTGGGATGACATTGGTTAATAAAATTATATAGGTTTCAGGTGTACAAATCTATAATACATGATCTATATTGCGTTGTATGTTCACCACCTCAAGTCAAGTCTTTTTCTATCATTAATTACCCCCCTTTACCCTCTTCCACCTCCCCAACCCCCTTTCCCTCTAGCAATTACCATACTGTTGCCTATGTCTATGAGGTTTTTTTTTTCTCTTAATCCCTTCATCTTTTTCACCCAGCCCCTCAACCCACATTCCTATGACAGCTGTCTGTCTGTATCTATGAGTCTGTTTCTGTTTTGTTTGTTAGTTTATTTTACTCATTAGATTCCACACGTAAGTGAAATCATATGGTATTTGTCTTCCTTTGACTGGCTTATTTCACTTAGCATAATACTCTCCAGGTCCATCAATGCCATTGCAAAAGGGAAGATGTCCTTCTTTTTCACAGCTTTTTAATCCACTTATCTTACTGATGGGCACAGTGGGACAGTCAATTACCTATAGGAGAGCTTCCACAAGATTGTCACCTGATTTCTCAATGGAAACATTTCATGCCAGGAGGAGTTATCAGGAAATATTCAAAGTGGTGAAAAGTAAGAACCTACAACCAAGACTACTTTAGCCAGCAAAGCTATTATTTAAAATTGAAGGAGAAATAAAGATCTTCCAAAACAAGAAAAAGCTGAAAGAGTTTGTTACCAGTATTACAAGTAATGTTAAAGGGATTTCTTTAGGAAAAGAAGAAAAATAAATAAATAGAGGAACATAGTTAAAAGAATAAAATGGCAATAATGCATACTTATCAATAATTACTTTAAATGTAAATTGCTTAAATGCTTGAAAGACATAGGATAGCTGAATGGATAAGAAAGACCCATATATATGCTGTTTATAAAAGACCCACTTTAGAACAAAATATACAAACAGATGAAAAGTAAAAACATGTATAAAGATATTTTCATGAAAATCAAAATTTTAAAAAGCTTGGGTAGCAATACTTATATCTGATAAAATATACTTTAAAACAAAGGTTATAATAAAAGACAAAAACACTGCATAATTATAAAGGGAGCAGTCCATCAAGGTGAGATAACCCTTATAAATGTTTATAAGCCCAACATAGGAACACCTAAATATATAAAGCAAATTCTTATGGACATAAAGGAAGAGATCAACAGTAATGCAGTCATAATAGAAGATTTTAATAATCCCACACCAACACCAATGGATAGACCTTCCAGACAGAAAATCAACAAGGAGACAGTGGCTTTAAATGACTATGATCAGATTGAACAATGTCTTCAGAGGTTTTCACCCTAAAGGAGTAAAATTTACATTCTCTCTAAATGAACATGGAACATTTTCTAGGATAGACCACATGTTAGGACACAAAACAAGTCTCAATAAATTTAACATTATATCAAGCATCTTCTCTGACCATAATGATATGAAACTAGAAACCAATCACAAGAAAAAATCATGATCAGTTTTAAATCTTAAAAATATAGACAAAGTGCTTTGACAGCAAAGATGGGCACACAGTAGGCATGCAGAAATGAATGAAAAATGTACCACAAATTGAGTGGCAGCACCAGAAAATGTACAAAGGAAAATATGCCGTGCATAACGGAAAAAAATTACTTGGGTTGTTTCTGTTTTAGTCAGTTTGGGCTGCTGTAACATAGCACATGCCATGTAAAAGAATACCATAAACTTGGTGGCTTAAACAAAAATATCTATATTTACTTATCATAGTTCTAGAGTTTAGTAAGTCCAAGAGCAATGTGCTGGGAGATTCAGTGCCTGGTGAGAACCCTTTTCCTGGTTTCCAACGGGATGCCTTTGAGCTGTCCCCTTACCTCCGGGAAGAGCAAGAGACTCTCTTTCATAAGGGCACTAGTCCCATTCATGAAGGCTCCACCCTCATGGCCTATTGATGTTCCCGAAGCTCCTCCTGCTCGAATTACCACATTGGGAGTTAGGATTTCAACATATGAATTTGGGGAGGGTGGATATAAATAGTGTATACCATCTACCCTAGTGCACATTACCCATAGTTTTTCCTCCCGGAATTTTAAAGCATATTATTATATTAAGTTGGAATTTAGTTCTCCATGGAAGCAGAGGAAACATGAACGGTACATTCACATTCATTGATTAGTGTCCACAGAGAAATTCATATGGTAATCTGAAAATGGATTCTGCCAAGCAATATAACTATTATGTTTCTGCTGAGAAGAACACCTTGTTTATAATCTTCCTTAGTTAATGATCTCAGGGTAAAATCAAGTCTAATGTATTCCATTAAATAAGTATGGGTTATTATAGTAGTCTAAATAGTTATAGCCTCCAGGACATTGCTATATATTCTTCTCTTCCCACCCTCATCAAAATTTTTATTTGTGTAATCCATAGGACAGTAGGTGCTTTCTGTAATCATAGACTATGCTATTGCATATATTTTCTCCCTTATGTGCATGCCTTCAAAATGAACCCAGTGAAAGTTTTACTTTAACAAATTATATTTAAAATTATATTCTAGGGTAAGATTTGCTATATAAGTCAATCTATTAATAGCAAATGTGCATTATTCTTTCATTGCCATATACATACTGCTTTTGCTTGAAGAAGATCCTTAAATTATTTCTGAGAAAAGACTCTATGCTGATTGACAACTGCACAATACTAGTCATTAATATGATTCCACATCTGATGGATTTCTCCCACCATGATATACTTTGCGAGTTCCTGGGGTGAATTTGATTTGTCATCTTGGGAACCAAAGAAAGAAGGAATAAATCTTGAAAAAGCTCAAAATTCATCTTTTTGGAAGAGTAATCAAATGAGTAAATAATGTCAACATCAGTATTCGATGTCTACATGTATATCCAAACTTTGAACATCTGTCTTCCTGCCACTAATGGTTTTGTTCCAGATGTAATCCAAATATGTTTGCAAATGGGGAGCAGAGGGGTGAGCACAATTTACATGGCAAGTGGTGGTGGTTATTATCATTATTTTTGTTTCTTTTAAAAAATATATATGCATTTCAAAAGCGATATGATGTCCTGCACTGATTTGTTTGAAACTACAGGAAGTTAGTATAACATTGCCTTTGGCTTTGCTTTGCCGTGTGTGGTGAACACACAGTCTTCATAAAAAAAGGGACGATATGGTACAATGGCAACTATGTAGATTTTGGAGGCAGTCATGAACTTCAAGCCTAGCTGATCAATAGCTTCTAATGTAGTGATATGAACAGATTCCCTATTTATGCCTCTATGACATATGCCTCATTTCCTGTATGACCTAGAAAAAGTCGTTGTTAATAAAGGTAATAATAGTAAGGATAATGAATGTTGTGTAGTGTATATTAGGTGTTGCGCTAAGTGCTTTCCATGAAATATCAATAATGCTTTCATAGTCTTCATATCTCCCCCATAAATGTATGCATCAAAGCCCAATAAGACACGAATGGATGTTTGCAGCAAAGAAAGTGAGGGTTTATTTTTAGGCAGTAGCCTATGCCTAATGCCAAAGACCTGGCTCCCCAGTGGCCTCCAGGGATGGGTTAGGTAGGGGGGAAATCATTAGTCATGGTAACTAAGGGAGTTGGCTGTGGTCAGGATTGTGGTCTGCACTGATTGGTGGGTACTAGGGTAGCGGAGACTTAAGTGTCTGGTCCCAGTGGTAGCCATGGTGACCCTTCATCTGATTTTGCAGCTTTTCTGGGCCTGGAGCTTAGACACAAAACCTCCATGTTATCTCTCATTTGACCAAACTCTGCCTCTGTGGTCAACAGACCTGAGGCTTTTTTCCTAAGATTATTTGATGCTGATCAGAACCTCATTGTCCTGAGGGCTTAATGATTGAGGGAACGGTCTTGCAAGGAGGAAGGAGGCAGGTGAGTCAGGGTACGAGATGAGATCAATTTGAATCAGAAGGAAAGAAAGGAGAAAAGTTCTTATTAAAGAAATGATCTCTGCCGTTACATTTACCGTGTGCTATTAATGTTCCGATTTTAGATGTGAGAAACAAAGACAGATTGAGATGAAATGACATGCCCGAAGACTGATAGCTAGAGAGTGGAAAAACTCAGGTGGTTCAATACAAACACAGATCAGCCACACTTTACTGTGTTTTCCGGAGCACTATGTCAGACATGGCGAAGGGTAGCAGGCTACTGGACAGAAGCAGTCTGAATATCAGGAATGGCTCTTGTTAGGTGCGTCTGTGTGTGGCTGTCACATTCCTGAAAACTTAATGGTTTTAATCTCATATCTCCTCACAACAACCCTGTGAGGGTCTTAGAAAAGGGAGATATATATATATATTTTAAATTTTATTGTTGTTGTATTACATCCATCCCAAAAGGGAGATTTTTTTTTTATATATAGGCAAAGAAGAGAAGGCACAAGGAATTAATCCTTTGGTCATATAGTTATTAATAACTAGGACAAGAATTTGAATCCAGGCATTCTGACTAAAGGTGCCACATACTTTAAACTGTTAAGGTCTATCGTCAATACTTCCTGAATGAGTAAGTACAATTTTCCTTTCTAGTCCTAATTCTTCATTGCAAAATGGTTGCGATTAACAATAGCTTCCAATTTAATGGAAAATATAGATCACAGTTTTGTGAAGGTAGGCATCATTATCCTTCTCATTTTAGGAGGAGGCTAAGGCTGGGAAAAGGTTTGGCAGCTTCACCGAATTTAGTTGCTTAGGAAAGATGGAGCAGAGACGCAAAACTGGCCTTCAGGAACCAAATGCTCTGTTCCCCAGCGTCTCCATTTTAATCTCCTTTAAGGCAGGAATGCAGTTGAAAAGTTCTAATTCATTGGATGTTTTGTGATTGTAGACTTGTGCTCTTCCCTGGACAACCTATTCCTTAACTGATTGCAACTTGGAAATAAATATCACCCGTGTAGTGTTAGCCAGTGGTAGGAGGTAGAGAGCTGAGTGGCGGAGGTGTTGTCAAGATTTCTAAAAGCTATTTGCAGCTTGCAAAATGGAAAGTACTGCGAGAGATACTTGCTGCATTGAAATTCAAATGTTGTCTTTCTGGCAACAGACTATCCCTGGGTCCTGGGAAGCCAGAGCCTGGATGAGCTGAGGAGTAATGAAGCCCCGCATCTCATGTCATTGACGCTGGCATTTCAAGCACCACATTCATAACGGGAGACACCAGCTGCGGTGTCCCTCTCTACTTCACTAAATTGAAATGGTTCCACAGGGAAATACGACAACAGGGATGAAAGAAAAATAACATTCCTTTCCCACCGCACAGGGAGAAGGTGCTGACAATGTTTATTCAAAAGAGGAACCATCTGGAAATGATTCTGGACATGGTGACATTAGGTCCAGCCTTACTTCAGGAAAGACATCCGCCAACATCTTAGAGGATGGAGAAACAGTGCAATTATAATGGCTTTTTACATTTTTATTTATTTTTTATTGTAGTGCTGAGGAAATTCTGTACTAAGGTGGTTTTCCCTTCCCACCTCAGTTCCTTCTCTGTAGCAGCTTGGACTTTGGGTTGCTGTTAACAGAAATCCAGATGCAAATTAGCTTAGGTTAAAAAGAAACCTATATAATTTTATTAATCAACATCATCCCGATAAAAAAAAAAACAAAACTTAGACACAGACAATAGTAAGGTGGATTCCGGAGAGAGAGGGGGATGGGGAGAGTTAGAAGAATGTTAAGTGGGGTGGTGTCAAGTTTATGGTGATAGAAGATAATTTGACTTTGGGTGGTAAACACACAATGCATTATACAGATGATGTGTTGCAGAATTGTACACTGGAAGCCTGTATAATCTTATTAACCAATGTCACCCCAACAGACTGAATAGAATTAAAAAATAAATTGGTAAATCAGTAAAAGATTTAGAAAATCCAGGGTTACTGGATATAGGGATGCAAACTATACAATAAAGACCAATTATTTTCCTCCCTATTGTATTGTCCCTAGTTCTCTATTTTTAACTCTGTGGCTCTTAGGGTTTTTTTGTTGTTGTTGTTGCCCCACGGTTCCAGCGTTGCTTCTAGTATCTTCTGGGCTGCTTCTTTCTCAGTTCCTGTCTAGTATAGAAAAGAGTGGGTCTACTTTCCAGATAGCTTTAACAAAAAGGCCCAGAATTTATTCTCTTTGTCTGTGATTGGCGTGGCTTGGGCCATGCATCTGTGCCTGAAACCATCTTGCCATTTGTATTCCAAGTTGATTGTATTCCAGGTGACTTCCTGAAGGCACCTTTGGAGCGACAGATGGACTGAACTTCAATGGAGCATATATAGATTCAGAGTGGAGGGAAGGTGTCAGTTTCCCAATAAAATCAGGATCTCTACAAAAGAAGAGTGAATGGATGCTAGGTAATAAAAACAAACTGTGTCCAATGCTCCTGCCCTTCTACCAGACCTCAAGGAAATAAAGAACTTAAATTTCTAATCAATCACAGAAATGAAAGAGCCTTGACAACTCATTTAACGGAGACCTTGCAAATTTATGGTCCAAGGATTGGATTTATCCCAAAGATGTGTTTTCTAAGACTTAAAAAGGTTGTTTTGTATTTTAATTTGAGCTAATAGGTAACATCTAGAAACTTTTTGTAATAGTCTCTCCTAAGCTATTGGAAGATGCAACCCCTCTGAGCCAACATTCTGGCTGGGCAATTTTCAGCTGGGTTTGAGCAGGTGCTTCTCCTCTGGTCAAAGCCACGGGGCCCCAGTTCACCGTGGTCTCAACCATACTGTGTTGTCCCAACTCCGGAGCCCAGTCAAAGCAATTGGAGTGTCATGTATCTGCCCTGCTGCTACCCTTGAGGCAGAGACGTGTTTCTCTATGAAAGGGGGGAGGATAGAAGGAATGGTTCATGTGTATCAAGAACATGGAAGCAGATGCATTGTTTGAGGAAGTAAAGAATAAGCCTAAACGCTTAGGAAGCAAACCCTTGACGTATGTAGTTTATTTATATTAAGAAAAGCAGGCTTTTGCATTTGGAACCCTGGATCAATTTTGCTCGCCGTCATCTTACACGTGGTGAAACAGAGTAAAGAAGATGCCATAATAAGTGGTGAAGCTGTGATACCGGGTCCCCATTTTTGCTTCATACCTATTCTCACCTGTCACATCACATGTGTGTGCATGCGTGTATGTGCACACTATAGAAAATAGGAAAAATAGAGGGAAAAACTTAAAATTTTTTTAACTGTAAAAGCAATATAAGTGTATATAAAAGAAAAAAAAAATCTCACTCCAAATTTCACCATATTAAAACTGAGAAGATATTTTCCTATTTTGACAGTTTTAAGTTAATACCCATTATTTTACCTTGTAATCATGGCATACATGCAGCAGTATGCCCTGCTTTGCTAAAACATCTTATAAGCATTAATTTTGTTACTATACAATGTTCAACATTAGTACATTGATCATAGCCCACTACAAATGAACTGTAATTTCAACCATTTGTCTCCTTTTGCATATGTCCTAAATCTTTCTTGTTTTCTTACTCTGTTTTCTATTCTAACCTCTCTTGCCATCAAATGCTTCACAGCACCCTACGCCACCCTCACAAATCCCCCTCCAAGCATTCGGAGAAATGTTGAGTGCGCAACCTTGAGGAAAGCTCCATGGGGTGGGGGGTGGGGGGTCTTAACCTTGTTTCAGAATTGGTAAAGGAAAAAGGAAAAAGTCAAAGGAAACATTTCAGAATGGCAGCAGGTCAGGGGGTATGAAGGAATAGGGGTTAGTATCAGGGGTAGGTCCAGGGCTTAAGGAATTCAACCATGTTAAGCCAGTTCCTCTCATAAATGCAAGTGTAAAGGTAGGAATGGAGAGCAGGCATGTCCTGATCTAGGGCTCCAGGGCTCTGTCCAGTGGGCTCATTCCTACACTTTTTTGTTTTTAATTTTATTGTTGTTGTGTTATATCCATCCCCATTTTTGCTCCCCTCTGCCTACACTTTTTCTTTACTCTACGTACTGACTCTTCTACATTTTCAAACAGGCTCCTCTCTGGAGCCCTGGAGAATGCACCTCCATTTTCATTCTCCTGGTGCCATGACAACCAAGGAGAGAGGCAGTATTTCCAGGGAAGCAAAGTTATGTTTGGTTCATCCACCCATTCCCACAGTAATTATGGGGGTCAGAACGATAGGATATTCATTCAAAAACAAGTCTGGTTTTGCTCAGACTTGTGTCACCCGATCACTGTAGTAGTCTGAAAGCACACAGCCCACCAGCCGAGAAAAGAGAGAGGGGCAGAAGCTTGCTGGCAGCTGAACGTGCTGGCTACCATGACAGCTCAAAACGAAGGTGACGAGAATGAGCTGTTATTGGAGGGGGTAGATGAAGGCAGAAGGTTAGTGATGGGAGGACCATTTAACAATATGTATCGAGCCCTTGATGTGTTCTATACCCCATGGCATGAATTGAAATAGTAAGCAAATGGACTAAATGTCACCCTAGTCCAGAAGGAAGTACTTGATGTGGGAGGCAGCAAGAGGAGAAATGCAAGTGCTACAAGACCCAATTCTAAAGGGAATGGGGACACCCCATGTGCTGTTGTTACTGAGCAAAGTGGGGGCTCGTTCATGTGGGGCGTTGGTGTAAGACCTGACAGTTAGTGTTGAGAAAGACAGGTCTTTATTTACAATAGTCTAACCTGGTTGTGGGGCGGGCAGGGGTGGGTGAGGCCGTGAGCACCCCTCTTCAGAGCCCTGTTCTCCCATGAGACTCAGCACTTCCCTTGCTCCCCAAAAGTTTATAAGCCAAAACCCAGTAGTTCCCCATTCCTTATCTGTCCGCTCTTTCCCTCAGGATCTGGGGTATGTTGTCTTCAGCTTCCATATAATAGTCCAGGAAAGCCTGTGCCGTGTTACACGGGATCATGGTTGGTGTCCTCTCTGCACGTCCTGAGTTCTAAGAAGTCCAGCTAGAGTCCAGGCCTACAAGGCAGAATCCTTGGTGGCTTTGGAGTCAGCTGGAGCGGGCAGGACCGAAGCAACAGCGTGCCTGCTTTCTTTCCAGCCCAGGTCACATGGCCGGGTCCCGGTTACAGACTGCAGGGCTGCTTCTCATGCGGCTGCTGCAACCTGCACCTTCGCCTTGCTTCTCTAGCATAGGGCTTCCTTGTGCTTCCCCTCACCACAGGTGGGGGCCCTCCTTCCACACCAGCCTTCACCGCAGGCTGCAGTGCAGTTCTTCATGCTTTCAAACAGCGTGGCCCCTCCCTTCCGCCTGGCTCCTTCCCCCTGGGCTCTCCTCTTCAGGAAAGGCTTGGCTACCTCTTTGTCATTGACATGCAAAGTATCTTAAATAGTATCATCTACCCTTTTGCTGGCCCTAGCTATCAGCCACCATAGATATGCAAAGTGCCTTAAAAGCTGTATTATCTTTTTCAGTTTTTTGCAACAACAAGGATGGAACTGGAGAGTATTATGCTTAGTGAAATAAGCCAGTCAGTGAAGGACAAATACCATATGATCTCACCCATTACGGGACAATAATGAACAAAACTAACAACAAGCAAAACAGAACCAAATATATGAATACAGTGAATAGGCCTTCAGTGGTCAGGGGGAAGGTGGTTGAGGGGAGGGG
>PVIW01003361.1:36615-171094 GCA_004026585.1 Noctilio leporinus
AAAAAAAAAAAAAAAAAAAAAAAAAAAAAAAAAAAAAAAAACAAACAAAAAAAAAACCTGTATTATCTGCCCTGGCTGGTGGCACAGTGGATTGGCACTAACCTGGGAACCCAAAGGTCACTGGTTCAATTCTCCAGCCAGGGCATATAACCAGGTTGCAAGCCAGGTCTCCAGCCAGGTCCGTAGCTGGAGGCAGGTGAAAGGCAACCGTACATTGAGGCCTCTCTCCCTCCCTGCCTCTCCCCCTTCCTCTCTTTCTAAAAACAAAACAAAACAAAACCCGGCTGTATTATCTCCTTCCCCTATCCTCAAAACCATGGGCTCTCCTAACTTTCGGGGACCCCTGTTACACTTTGAGATGCAGTGATGGAGGAATTCAGCTGGAACTGGAACAGCCAGAGAGCTTTCTGGGGGAGCTGAGCGTTTGAAGGATAAACAAATGGGTTTAAATGACACCGAGAAGCACAGTGTGCAGTAAAGCTAGGGAGGAGACCTACACCTGAGATAGGGAGAAAAAGCAGGAAGTACGTCTGGGAAACTGAGTAGGACACATTTCCTCAAATATGAGACCCAGGATACTGGACTTGGATTTTTTCATTCTGCGGTGCCTTCAGAAATTTTAGTCCCGATTCCTTTGAATATTTTTTTTAATTGTGTGATGTTTGGAATTTAGAATGCATCAGGATGAAGAAACATGAAGGTATTGTATATTGATCAAAAGTACACTATAAATAACTACAAAGATATACAAATAGGTTTAGCTATGGTAACAAGAAAAAGAGAAAAGAGGAGGTGGAGAGGAAAGGAGGAAGAGAGGGGAGGAGAGGAAAGGGGGAGAAGAAGAGGAGGGAAGGAAAGGGAGGGAAATGGAGGGGAAGAAGAAAGATGCGAAGAGAAGAGGAGACATTCATAAGGCCAAGATTAGTGAAGGGTGTGGTCACTCATACAAGCATCCTCGTGTGCTTTTTTTCTGAGTTTAATTTCCTATAGGAAAATAGAACCATGTAGATGAACATTAAATATACATTTATTTAAATCAAGAAATTTAATTCTATGAGCACTTGATAGATCCATGGATAAGTAATTCAGTACCACATTTTCTGAAACAAGAAAAGCACCAAAAGAGGGCAGTATACCTAAAATGGTGTTGTTATCAATTTAATAAGTGATTTGAAAATTACTCCATGGGATGCTACATAATATCAGAAAATGATGTGATTCTGTCAGCATTTGCTATAATACAAATGTAAAGGCACATATTGAATGTTAAAACTCATTTAAAGTTTGCAAGAATACATGCCACATACTGTGGTCAGAGGCTATTTTAGGGTCTTGAGCAGTGAGATAACAAAATCACTTATGTTACTTTGTACACAGAGATGAGTTTTTCTTTTTTTATAGCAAAACATTATTTCATTTATAATCAACAGAACATGAATGTATGAATTTAGATACAAGAAAGGACACCATTACAGAATAAGTAAATCAGGCAGAAACTGACCTCACGACTGACCAGAAAGAAGCAGTGTAGGGAAGAAAAAGGACCTGGCTGTCAAAGTTTAGCTGGTATTGGGGCAATTATCTACTGAATTTGAACAGTAGAAACTTTAATTTAGACAACAGAATAAAAAATTCCCCTTGAAAAAAATGTTTGATTTCTTTGGCAGATATCACCCTGTAAATATGTGTGTGTGTGTGTGTGTGTGTGTGTGTGTGTGTGTGTGTTTGTGTGTATTTCATTCTATAGAGGAAATAAAACAAAGTGTTTGATTATGTAGTAAGTCTAGGTTAAGTGTCAAGAATGCTGGAGATATTAAAGTCTAAGTTTGCAAAAGTATTAAGACATTAAGATTCATATTATGAGTGATACTTCCTGTATATGAAAAGAGTCACCCCAGGGTTTTTATAAATATCAAGTGTTTCTTTTTATTTCTTTTCTACTTATTTTGGTATCTGCAAACACCCTCAATAGTTAAGTGTTTCTAATGCAATCGAGAAGCAACCAAATTTCCACATCTTTGATTTATCAAAAGCTTGCCATGACACAGTTATAGCTGCACGAGGAGCTCACCTAGTCTCACACTCCATAATACTTAATGTAGGTTTGCATTTGGCTGTGGCCTTGTGGACTTGGTCAGATGACACCACTAACCCAGGCTGGCTGGGTTCATCAGTGGCAATAAAACAAAACATTTAACAGCTGACATTTATATGGTAACGTTGATCAATGCAGATGGAAACCCTGAATAAACACCCTTTAAAACCCACAAGATCTTCTTTTGTATAATAGTTGGTATACTTGGCAAAACCATTTTCATAACGTACAAACGTTTAGAATTAGAAGAACCTCAAAAACAAACAAACAAACAAGAATTAGAAAAGCCCCAAGCACTCAAATAGTTTAGCATTCTCACTTTATCCCTTTGAGAAATACCCCAAAAGAGTTAGAACACTTACCTCTGAAAAATGGAGAACTAGAGAAATGTCCCTGAAGTCCAACTCCAAAAGATTTTTCCCACTAAACAATGTGTCCCTTCATTCATTTCTTAGGGTTACAACTTTACCTGAACATAGCAAGGCAGGGAGTGCTTTTATTCTAACATTTACCACTAGTAACTAGGTACCAGTAACCACCACTAGTAATTACGCACCAGTAACTACCAGATACTCTAGCAAAAAGCTTATTAATTTCTTGACCAGATACACACACACTTACACATTCACACATATCCAACAAAAATAAACAAAATTTTCATCCTGAAAATCAAGTTATCACTTTTTCTGGCTTCTTTTTCTCTTCTTTAGCCTTTTTATCTTTAAAGGCTTCACCCATTTTCACACCTTGGATAATTATCTATTTCTAAGCAGATGATACTCAAAAATTTCTCTCCATCTTTGCTATTTCTCTGTAAACTGTATTAATATGTCTGCAGTAGTCTTATGCTTCTTTCCAGTTCTGTGTGTGTGTGAAGCCCACACAAAGAGAAAAATCTAGGTAAGAGAGAAAAAGAGAATTCTGAAATATCTGCTTTTCTGGACTTAGTTATTTATACTTGAAGTAAGCAAAATTTCCCCCTGCCCAATCTGTATTTTGGTAACTGAATCAATACATACTATTTTAAATCTTTAATTAATGTTGAGTTTCTGCTACTTACAGTGCTGACTGTAATGTAGGATTGTCTAATGCATCGCATAAAACACATCCATCTGTTCGATCAACCTATCTTATTCCAACTCGATAGAGATAATAAGACTGTTCATTATACAAAGGTGCTCGGTCACATGCTATCTCCCAGGGGACATGCTTTCCTGCTGTGTAACCTGCAATGATCTCACAAAGAGGTGGAGCTTAGCTCTTTGCCCATTTGACTATGGATGGTTGTTGTAATAAATGGTGGAAATGAGGCCGTGTCAGTTCAAAGCAGGGACTTACACTGTTTAGGAGATTGTCTGCTTTCTGCGTCATTGAACCGTCACCAGCTACCCTGAGGCCACCTCGCTGTGAGTAACCCAAGCCAAAGGAGTCATTATTAGAAAGCTGGGACACCAGGTAGACAGAGACATACAAAGAGAAGAGAGGTGCAGTGCCAAGTAGCACCCAGCTGCCAGGCAAGTGTGCTAGGAAGCCATCATCTTGGAAGCGTACCTTCCAGCCTCGGCTGTCCCAGTGGGTACCACATGGATCAGAGACAAGCTGCCCAACCAAGCTCTTCCCAATTTCCGGCCCACAAGTCTTGGGGAAAGCCACCTGGCTGTTGTGGAGTACAAAGAGGTAGGCAGTAGGTAGCTACAGAGAAATAGGTAACCAGGTCCAATAATGTGGACAAAATCATAGAAGGAAAAAACTTTCAGTAAGGAACATGAAATGATTCATGCATAGGAATAAATAATGTTATGGGGAAACAATATAGGGTGGGGTTAATTTGGGAGCCCTCATAAAAAATAGAGCGACATTGACTTTATTATGCACATAACCCGGATCCCCTGCGAACGTGGATTTCGGAGGTGATGAGTATGATCTGCTGTGAGACTTGAGTCCGAACTCTAGAGCCAGATGGTGTGTCTCTAATCCTGCCCTGCCACATCCACACTGCTGACGGAAGAGAATCGCTTTGCCTCTCTGTGTTTCAGTGTATTCATCCATAAAATAACAATGTTATGACAACTTAATGAATGAATATCTACGTGGCACAAAGGCAGAGATCAGTCTGTAGATGCATTTATGTGTTGATTACATTAAAAAACTGAATTATGTAGATACCTCTGGATGTGTAGGTAAGATTCGTTCCCTTGTTTCTGCTTTGTTTTGTTTGAGGGATAAGGTTAGGGCTAGCTCTTTTTTGTGTGTCGTGAAAGATACGTAACATACCACTTACCATTTTAACCACTTTCTGTGTATCATCGAGTGTCACTAAGTTGCATTGCTGTCCTTTTCCATCATCGCCACCATCCATTCAAAGAACATTCCCATCATTACCAATTGAAATCCTGTACCTATTAAACAGTAACTTTTCATTCTTCCCACCCACACTCTAAGCTCGATTCCACTTTCTTTATGAATTTGACTATACCAAGCACCTTATAAGTGAAATCATGCAGTATTTGTCCTTTTGTGTCTATCTTACTTCACTTAGCGTAATCTTTTGAGTTTTGTCCATGACATAGCATATATCAGTATTTTTTTTTCTTTTCATATCTAAACACTATATCCCATTTTGTTTGTCAATTTCTCCACTGATGAACATTCATATCATTTCCGCTTTTTGGCTGTTGGGAATAATGCTGCCATGTACATTGTTATGAAAATGCTTGTTTGAGTCCCTGCCATCAATTTTTTTGGTATATACTAAGTGGAATCACTGGATAAGAAGGTATGCCTATGTTTGCTTTATTTTTTGCAAAACTGCTTTGTGACCTTTATACAGTGGCTGCATCATTTTATATTTTTACCAGCAGTGCAAAAACATTCTAATTTCTTCTGACCACCATCCTCACCAGTACTTGTTGTTTCCCTCCCTTCCTTTCTTCCCATCCTAATGGGTATTAAGCGAGCTTCAATTTTCAACGGAGGCTTGTTGTAATGGGTAATGGGCCAAGCTGAGGTTTTAAGAATAAGTGAAGCTTGGCTAGAATGAAACTAGGGGAAGTCATCAGCAATGTTCTGGCCGGAGTTTGCAACCTGTCAAAGGCCCTGAGGCGGCAGAGAAGGGAGGGCTTTGTATAATTAACTAATTTTAAAAAGCATCGTATGGCTGGAGGGGATAGTATGGGAGAATAGCAAGGGGTAAGGACTGTTATGTAAATAGAGACAGTTGAAGGTGGAAGTCTAACCTCCAATGCCTCAGAATGTGATCTCTGTGGAGGTAGGATAATTACAGATGTAATTAGTTAAGATTAAATCACACTGGATTAGAATGGGTTCCTGGTCCAGGGTGTCTGATACCCTTATAAAAGGATAATTATATGGAGACAGAGACATCACCACAAGAACCGCAGCTGATGGCAAGGGGTTGGTGGGTTCCCTCTACAAGATAAGGTCCCCCCAAAGATGACTGAAGAGTCAGCAGAAGCTGGGAAGAGGCAAGGGGTTATCCCCAAAATTGCAGAGGGAGCGTGCCATTCTGCAAGTGTTTGGGTTGCAGGCATCTAGCCTCCAGAACCACAAGAAAATAAATTCATGTTGTTCAAGACACTCAGTATGTGATACTTCACCATGGCAGCCCCAGGAAATCAATACACCATATTACAAAGAAAGCGAGTTATTTTAAGAGCAATGGTGGGCCAGCAGGAAGGACTAGAGAGAAGAGGGAAATGCTGGTAAAACTAGTTGAAAGGCTTCTGGGATTTCTAGGGGAGTACTAGACGGGTAGATTCAGATAGACAAGCAGAATAGAAGTGAGAAGTGTAGTCAGACAAATATGCAGGCTCAGTCAGAATAAGAGTAATAATTTTAAAATGAGGAGGAGGAGGATGGTAGAATAAGAACAAGTGTTTCTTTAGTGCTTGCTCTTTGTCAAATAGTGAGATCAACACTTAATGGTGAATTCATTTATATTAAAAAACCACTTATAATGTAGCTACTAATTTTTAAATGTGCTATTATTATAATGAGTTTGAATCTTGAGAAAGAGAATTATCCAAGGACACAGAGATCAAAGGTTTAAAACAGGATTTTACCCAAAGCAGGGTGTGTTTGTTCTTTCTTTCTGTCTCTGTCACTCTCTGTATCTTTCTCTGTCTTTCTCTCTCTCCGCCCCTTCCAGGACCTGTGGTCTGAGCCACTTGGTTATACTTTACTTATCTAGTCAGAAGGAACAGTGTGAAGGTGGAAAAGTGGAACAAGGAAGAATGGAGAAGGCAAGAAATGCTTAAAGCTTAGATGATGGGATGGAGGAGAAACGGAGGTCGTCATCACACAGACAGGAGCATTGAAGTTTGGAGCAGGGGCAAGCCAATGAGGAAGGAAACCGAGTTCTCTTTTGCCAGGGACAGAAAATTGCTCCCTGTCCCCTGCCCTCCCTCAATGAGCTGCACCATTCTCTGTGAATGCTGCCCCCATCCCGTCTCAGCCACCCTGCGAGTGATGGGCAGCTGCACTCCCACCCCGTATTCCAGGAAAGCATCTGGAAATAAACGGCACTAAGCCCTGCTGTCCAGACAAAGGCATGTGCCTCAAATAGCACAACTCTTGGAAACTGTCTCCAGACCGACGTCAGACGTCAGGCTGTGCTGACCCGGGCATGATGGTTTGCTTGGTTCTGCTGGGCAAGGGCGCACGTGGGAGCCTGGGTGGGCAGCTAAAGGGAAGAAAGAGTGGGATTTGGAGGTGACTGGTGAGAGCCCTGTAGACTGCAGTAGGCAGGCACTCATTTCAGATGGTGGGACCCGCAGTTTATTTAATCATGTGTGCGTGTCTGCAAGCATGGTGTCTTGAAACCAATCAGAAGTGAAACACTACTCCAACCCATGTAATAATGACAAGAGCTCTAAATTGACACCTGTGGATTTGCATCACACAGGTGGCGGTGGAGGGAGCACCCATTTATTGAGCACCCCGCGTACGCTTGGCTCATTATTATCCCCCTTATCCTATCTATGTTATCAGTAGCTCCTGCTATGAAAACTGTTGTGAAACAATCAACCGCAAAACCTCAGAGATGCACAAAATAAACAGTGATTTCTCCTCATGAGTCTAAAGTCAGGTGGTCAGTTCTGCTGTTCTGAATGAGACTTGGGGGCTCACTCAGGTGCCTGTGGTCAGGGGTGTGTTGGCTAGGCAAGTAGACAGGTCTTAGCAGGACTTCCTTGCCTGTCAGAGTCTTGGGCTGACACAACTCTGTTTAATTTGCCTCATTCTCAGGTGACTATCCCAGGCTTATTTATCCCCATGGGGAAGGCTGAGAGCTAAGAGAGCTAAAACACATGAGCACATTTGGAAGCCTCTGCTTGTGTCACATTTATTAACTTCCCCTGAAAAAAATACCAAAACAAAACACAGGTTAAAAGTCCAAAGTCAAGAGTGGGTGGGGTGTGGATACAAAAATGCCTTAGTAGGTAGGGTAGATGCTGTAAAGATGCTGTAAATCTATCTATCGCAGCATTCTTGTTCATAATCCCTATAGCAATCGATTCTTTTGAATTAGTTATATAATATGTATTATTCTGTAATAAATTTAACATATAATTGTATATTAATTGTATAAGAAAAATGAATCCTGATAAGAATTCTATGACCATTTTCGAAATGAAGGAGCTTAGGAACCATTTAATGCCACATTATGTTGAAAATCACATAGTTATGGAATTAGGAAGCCTGGGCTTAAAGTCAAAATAACCCTTGTCACTATCTTTTTGTGTTGGTTTGTTTGTTTTTATTACATGAAGGCTAACTAGACTCCAACAGAATGAGAGCAGGGACTCATGAAAGTGGGAAATGCTATGGCTATCCAATGGCCAGTGAAATCAAGGAATAGCCAAATGAGGCCCAGGGAATCTGTGGGTACGAGAAGATGGGGGGGGAAAACAAACAAACAAACAAACAAAAACAAAACAGAATGGAATTTAGTTAGAACGTCAGCAAAGAACCTGTCTAGAGTATTGTTATCAAGGAAGCAACCTGAAAGTCTCTGGAACAGGCAGATGTAACAGCCAAGCAGTGAGGGATCAGGACAAGATTTCAAGTTGAAGAGATAATTACCATAATCCCTGGGCAGGGAAACACAGCTTGAAAGTAGCCATTAACTTCCCATTGCCTTTTTGATGGAACCTAATACTTGTAATATGGTCTCTATTGTTTTATGCCTTGGCACCACTTTAGGCCATTCCTCCACTTCTTCTCCCCTCCCCAGCTTAACGGCAAGTCTGTCATGTCCTGTCTCATCTCCTTGCATATTTACACATGATCTCCCTTATATCTAGGACACTATTCCTAACTTTTCATACTTTTTTTACTTGGTTATTTCTTATGCATCCTTTAGTCTTTGGTTATACCAGATTAGCTAAATGTTATACATTCACTTTAAGATACTTTCAGAGCACCCTAACCTCCTTCATAATACTCATCATATTTGTACATATTGGTGTTATTGCACAAAGAAAGGATGGCAAACTTTTTTTTTTTTTCTTTTATGAAGAGCCAGCCAAAGAACATATGTTATAGACTTTGTGGGCTGCACAGTCTCCCCTATTACTACTTCGCTTTGCTACTATAGCATGAAAGCAGCATTAAAAACATGCAAATAAACGGGCTTGTCTGTATTCCAATAAAACTTCATTTATTGAAACAGGTAGTAGACTGGACTTGATCTAAGGGCCATGGTTTGCTAACTTTCAATTTAGAGTATTAACTCCATGAGAGTTGGGAATTTATCACTGTTGTTCACCACTGGGTTCCAGCAAACAACACAGGAATGTCACAGAGTAGGTGCAAAAAATATATTTGTTGACCCTGACTGGTACAGCTTAGTGGATTGAGTGCCAGTCTGCAAACCAAAGGGTGGCCAGTTCAATTCCCAGTCAGGGCACATGCCTGGGTTGCAGGTCAGGTCTCCAGTTGGGGGTGCATGAGAGGCAACCATACTTTGGTGTTTCTCTCCTTCTCTTTCTCTCTCCCTATCTCTCTTCCTCTATAAAATCAAACAAAATCTTTTATATATATATAATATTCTCCTGTGTGTGTATGTGTGACATCATCTTTATTCATTTATCTGTTGACAGACACTTGGATTGTTGCTGTATTTTGGCTGTTGTGAATAATGCTGCAATGAACATAAAGTGCCAGTATCTCTTTGAGATCCCTTTCTGGTTGCTGGATCATATGGTAGGTCTATTTTTCTTTTCTTTTCTTTTTTTTTTTTTTTTTTTTTGAGGTATCCTCACACTGTTTTGCATAGTAACTGGTATCAATTTACATTCCCACCAACAGTGCACAAGGATTTGCGTTTCTTTTCATCTTTGCTTGCACTCATCTCTTGCTTTTTTGATAAAAGCTATTCTAAAAGAGCGTGAGGTGGTATCGTGGTTTGGATTTTCATTTCCCTGGTGATTAGTGATGTCAAGCACTTTTCTTGTGCCTGTTAGCCATTTGTATGTCTTCTTTAAAAAGTGGCCATGTCCATTTTTAATCAGATTGTTGTTCTTGTTTTGTTTTGTTTTTTTGCTGTTGTATCTGATCTCTATATATTTTGAATATTAATTCCTTATCATATATGTGATGTGCAAATATTCTTATTCTTTAGAATGACTTTTCACTATGTTCACTGTTTATTTTGCTGTAAAGAAGCTTTGTAATTAGAGATAGTCCTGTTTGTTCACTTTTGTCTCCTTGCTTGTGCTTTAATATAATATAGAAACTTATGAAATGAGTAGGAAGAAGAGAGGAAGAAAGACCAATTGGAACTTAATTCCTGAGAAAGCTGAAATATTTTTCAGCCAGCAGAAACTGGGTTCAAATCTCAGTTTTTATCTATATTATGACTTAGGATTTATTATCAAGTACTGATCTTTGTGGGTCACAGTTCCTTTAACTGTAAGATGGAAATGATACCAATATTTACCAGCTAGGATTATTATACAGTGCACGTAAGGTCATGTCTGTTAAGTATTTAGCATCATCGGCCAGTTGTGTTCAATAAATATTGGTCATTCCATTTACACAGTAATTGAAGGACAGAGGGCACCAAGTTAGCAGAAGAGGCATCAAATTCGGACATTCAGGTTTCTCAGGGGTAGCTTGAAGGTATTTGCATTACAAAAATAAGCCACAGAAGTAACACGCTGAGAGAGTGGAGTAAGCACATTGATAAATAGTTCTGAGTAAAAGCAATTTCAGCTTCATACCCTTAGGCTGTCTTCTCTCTCTTTGGTGACTGTCAAACCCCAGAGATATGACTTCTTACAGCAATAGACACAGAGACAAATTATGCTCTGGATAAGGTAGGGTTTTCCTTAACTACACTTGAAGTCCAGGTGGGTCAACTTACTGTCAGAACAAAGCGCAAGGAATCTTGATAGATTTAAAGCAAAATACAAATTCCGGTGTAGGCATGTGTGTGCACGCAGATGTGCCCATACGCATGTACGTTTGTGGACACTAGTCTTCCTAAAACAGATTCATTCTTGGAAGATAAATCCTGCCCTGTATTTCCCTTCTAGTATTTATGAAGTCAGCCAGGCACTTTTCCAATTCACTTCATTCTCCATTGCCCATTTATTCCATTTATTGAATCCTTGGGGGAGCTCCAGAAAGCACCCATCAGTTGTGCCGATCATGCCTGGAGACGCACAACTGTCTATTAAGAACTCAATAGCATACGCGCCTTTCAGGACCATTATGAAGTAGTTCTTTCTTCCCAATGACTTCTGGTGGCAACTGGCTTGAAGGAACAGCTTGGAGAGGAATTAGCCAATTTGCGAGATTCAAATTTGAAACCATTAAAGGAAATGAAAGAAAGCAAAACAGAAACAAAACAATTACGATTCCTAAGATTAAACGTTATGTTGCTAGCGTATCCTTTAACAATTTATCAAATCAATTAACAGAGTTTTGCTTGCAATAATTCTTTGAATTTCATGGTATTTCCCTCATGTAACTAAACCAAAGAGCACAATAACCTGGAATCTAGGTAGAATGGATTTTATTATACACATGTAATGAATTAAAAACATTGTAATCGTGTCTATCTAAATCTGTAGATGGTCCTTCCCACCAACTTTCTAAACTTTCTCCCACTCTCTGTGACTCCCTAGCCACCAAGACAGTCTAAGAATTAGAAACAGGACAGTGAGTTTTAACCACAGTCCCGGAAGTTCCCTGAGTCGTTAATTTGCATAAATCTCTGCGAGAAAGGGTTCTTCCTGTGAGGGGGACTCAAATGTTGGAAAATTTTAGTTTCAGGTAACAGTTAATCAGTTTAGGAATTAATGTAGGTAAAAGCTCTTGTTTCAGAAACTGTAGGTTACCCACCTGGACTCCAGGAAGAAAGGACTGCTCAGGACACCAATGAAGAAATGTCACCCCTGGTAGGGGACAGGCAGCAGGAACTCCAGCATTTCAGTTCCAAGTGGTTCTCAGTGTAGGGTGTAAAAGCTCCTCTCGGTGCACATGGAATTGTGTAGGGGTGCATATTTCTGCAGGAATGCATGATATTTTACAGGAAATGTGTTTCTGGAGGCCCAGGTTAGTACATTTCCTACACAAAATGGATACTACATTACAACCAGGAGCTACTCTTGCAGATTTGCCAATATCTCACAGATTATGAAAAAGGTGGAATTCTGTGATGGGAACACTCATTCTTAATAACAGAGAAGGATCATTTGAATGGAAATGTGCTCCGAAAATAAAGGACACGATCAGGCTATAAAGTCGAAAGAAAATATGGACTCAGCTTTCAAGAGTACCTCCTTCCTGGAGATGTTAATTGCATCATTCACGAAGGTCAACCCCCATCTACTACTTAAACTGGTAGATGTCAATTAGCACAACCTGATGTTATTGAGACTGGTACTGACAAAGCTACTTTAAGTTTTGTTAGTTTGGTGGAATGTGTGTGTAATGAAGGGAAAGTTTAGAGGCATCGCTGGTGGGGAAGGTACGTTTATTCAAATCCTTACAAATGACCCTATAGAGACAGATCAGGGGAGCCTTCTGTGACAAAGTGTCAAGGAGGAACAAAGTGCTGTCCTCTCCAGTCTCCACAGAGGGAAGCAGTGAACTGAAAGAGTGATTTAGGGCCTGCTAACATAAATGAGAGCTGACAAGCCTGACCTATGTGCAGCAGCCTCTCCACGAAGTTGAGACAAGGCAAAGATGGCTTTTCTCCCTCTGCCATTCGGCCTGCAGCCAGCAGATGAGCATTTCATCGTGGGATAATTCAAAGTAAAAGAGCTCATGGGTACTGCAGCAACAGTCATCAAACATTCCTTAAGCCATTTGATCTCACTGGAGCGTCCATATGCCATATCTGCCTTTCTGCAGACAAATTCCGTGCATTCAATTGAATTTAAATCTTCCTCTCCATTCTGCATTTCTTCTGTCCCTTGACACTGATAGGATTATCTAGGAATGGGCAAAGCACTCGCAGACATTTTGAACTAGGCCCTTTCATAGTGCACATCAGTGTCTCAAGTCAGAGTCTGACTAGTTCCACATTCCAACCCCACATCCCTTTATTTATCAATGGCCAGGTAGTTGTATATTGAGTTAAGGATCTTGTTGTCCAGTGGCTTCTCCGTAGAAGTTTAAGATTTTCTTAAAAATCAGTCTTGGTATTTATTGTAACTTAAATATGTATTCCCCCAAATCGATGGTGTAATACACATATTAGGTTCCCAGTATATGCTTTGGCCATAATTAAAATATCTTTGAATGAAAGTTTTATTTGAACAGGAAGTCTTACAAGCTCAGGAACTTGATGTTGAGTAATGCAGGAAAGTTGGAACATTTACTACTCATACAGAAACATTTAGCCCAAAAGATGAAAATCAGGTTTACAACTATTTGCATTACCTAAATAAAACATATCCAGTTATGGAGGGGGGAAAAATGCTAAAACTATCACATACATCTTAATGCTGTAAAACGACATACACTCTACTTTTAATCTTTATATACATTTAATTTTCTGGTATACATTCCAGACTGGTTTGTGTAGTTTGTAGAAATCAAATTCTGTTTGAATTCTTGGACAAGCAAATTAATGCTTTTCCATACCCATAAAAATCACATTCAATACCATGGTTGGAGCAGAATTGCTCTTTTCTGAACTGCAGCTGTTTCTTGAATTATTTTTTTCCACTACTAAAACGTCCAGACACCCGTCTGTCTCTTAATTGCAGGAGAAGTTGTTACAAGGCATCTTGAATTTTAACAACCTATTTTAAACGGAAGGAAATGGGCTAAAAGCAGATGAGGGGAAACCTTAAGTACTTTTGCAAGATTCAGAATTTGAAAATGTATGAAGATCTTCAAAGACAAACATTGATATTATAAATATGAAAAAAGAAGTGGAAGGAGTATTGATCAATGACACCAAACAGAAGATATTAAAGGAGGTACACAGACAATTGTTAGAGAACAAGGGGACTTATTAGTATGGTGATTATATTCATTTCATAGATGTGGAAATGGAGACTGACCATGTCATCAACCAAAACTGAATCAAGGCATATTAGAAGAAGTGAGATTTGTACTTGGGGTATGAATTTAAATTTGGTCTTATAGATGGAAAAGGAGTTTCTAATATCTTCTAATACAGAATGAAAAAGAATACTAGAATTGTGATCAGCTTTTCATCATTTTTGAAAAGACATGAGGTTTAAGACAACCAGGCAGTGTTGTTTTCATAATCTTAGAATTATAATATTTTAAAATCCTTACCTGAGGATATGTTTGTTGATTTCAGAGAGAGAGGAAGGGAGAGTCATAGAGAGAAACACGAATGTCAGAGTTAACATTGATTGGTTGCCTCCCATACATGCTCCTACCAGGGATTGAACCTGCTACCTAGGTATGCGCCCTGACTGGAAGAAGAATCCACAGCCTTTTGGTGTGTGGGATGAGGCTCCAACCAACTGAACCACCCAGCAAGGGCCAGAATAACAACTTGTATTTTTAAATTTATTTTACTTTTAGTATCTTTTTTATTGTTGTTCTATTACAGCTGTCCCAATTTTCCCCTGTTGCTCTCCATTAAGTTTTAAAATGTTCCCGATTAGTCTGTGACCAACATATTGAAATTGAATATAAAAATCTGAACATTGCTTATGGAACAGGCAGTCTGTTATTTTTAGACTTCTATTCATTTCTTCTTTTTGAAAGTATATTTTATTGATTATGCTATTATAGTTATCCCAATATTTTCCCTTTGTCTGCCTCTACCTGGTACCCACCCTTCCCTCCAGCAATCCCCCTTCTTACTTCATGTCCATGGATCATGCATATAAATTCTCTGGCTTCTCTATTTCCTTTACTATTCTTAACAACCCCCTGTCTATTTTGTACCTACCAATTATGCTTCTTAAACTCTGCACCTTTCCCCTGATTTGCCCTCTCTTCTCTCCCTGCTGATAATCTTCCTTACGATCCCCACATCTATGATTATGCTCCTGTTCTAGTTGTTTGTTTAGTTTGTTTTTATTTTTTTTAGATTCAATCGTTGATAGTTTTAAGTTTGTTGTCATTTTAATTTTTATAGTTTTGATCTTTTTTCTTTTTCTTAAATAAGTCCCTTTAACATTTTATATAATAAGAGTTTGGTGATGATGAACTTTTTTTTTTTTTATTTAATTTTATTGTTGTTGTATTACATCCATCCCCTTTGATGAACTTCTTTAGCTTTACCTTTTCTGGGAAGCAGTTTATCTGTCCTTCCATTTTAATGATAGCTTTGCTGCATAGAGTAATCTAGGTTGTAGGTCCTTGTTTTTCATCACTTTGAATACTTCTTGCCAGTCCCTTCTTGCCTATAAATTTTCTTTTGAGAAATCAGCTGACAGTCTTATGGAAATTCCTTTGTAGGTAACTCTTATTTTCTCTTGTTGCTTTTAAGATCCTCCCTTGATCTTTAACCTTTGTCATTTTAATATGATGTGTCTTGGTGTGGTCCTCTTTGGATTCAACTTGATTGGGACCCTCTGTGCTTCCTGGACTTGTATGTCTATTTCCTTCACCAAATTAGAGAAGTTTTCTTTTATTATTTTTTCAAGTAATTTTTCAAATTCTCACTCTTCCTCTTCTTCTTCTGGCACCCCTCTGCTTTAAATGTTGGCACTTTCGGTGGTGTCCCAGAGTACTCTTAGTCTCTGCTTATTTTCTTCAGTTCTTGTTTCTTCAGTCTGTGCTAGTTGACTGTTTATTTCTTCCTTATATTTCAATTAACTGGTTTGAACTGTGGCTTCCTTCCCTGCATGATTAGTTCCCTGTGGATTTTCCTTAATTTTACTTAGTATAGCTTTCATTTCTCCCTGTAAGTGTTTGCCACACTCAGTGACTTCTCTGAGCATCTGATCACCAGTGTTTTGAACTCTGCATCTGATAGGTTGGCTATCTCCATTTCACTTAGGTATTTTTCTGGCGTTTTGCTCTGTTCTTTAATTTGGGCCATATTTCTTTATCTCTTCAATTTGGCCACCTCCCAATGTTTGTTTCTGTGAATTAGATAGAGCTGTCATACCTGTTATCTTGTAAGGGGTGAAGCCTTAGGTATCGGTCAGTGCCAGGAGACCTGTGTCACAGCCTTGTGACACTGTTGGGGAGTGGTCAGAGAAAAAACAATGTTGCTCGCTTCATACTCTCCCTTTTTTCAATCACTTCACCCCCTTTCTGTATGCAAGTGGCACCCCTCTAGCTGTTGCCCTGGTTGTGATTCTTTGGGTGGGTGAGTTTGCATACATTCTAGGATGTGGGGACAAATCTCAATGGACTCTCCTGAGAGACCAGCAAGTTTCTTCCACAGCCCCAACCCCCACTGGTTTTCTCAGCCATAAGCTATGAGGCTTCATTTTTCTGCTGCTGGAATCCCAGGCTGGCCCAGTCTGGCCTGGGGCTGGGATAGTTCCTCAGATGTGCCTCCCAGCTCTTATCTACTGCACATGAATGTAGGACCACCTGTTCTGCCCACTGCCTTGGGTGCCTTGCCACCGTACCTCACTGCTGCTATACCTCTCTGTCCAGCTCCCCAATTCTGCCCCTCCTACCCATCTGGATGGATATTTCTTCTTTAAATCCTTGGTTTTTGGACTTTAATACAGTTTGTCCAGCAGTTCTGGTTTTGCATTTTGAATTTAGTTGTGGTCCTTCTTATGGTTGTATGAGGAGGTGAAGCGTGTCTACCTACGCTTCCACCTTAGTTTGAAGAGCTGTTCATTTCTTTATAAACACTTGCATTTAGCAAGTATTTACTAAATTCCTACTACATTTTAAGAATTTTGGTAAGAAGCCAGTTTTCAAGAGTATCAAGGCACAATGTAGATCCCACTGGGCCTCAGCTGCTGAAAAATGAAGACAATTATGTTGGTTAAGAGCAGAGCATACCACGTGGCAGGAGGCAAATAAATACTGGTTTTCTTCTCCTTTTTGCTTCTATGTATTATGTACAAAGTGCATAGTTTATTTATTTTCACTGGGTTCTGTCATTTCTATCTGCACACCTGAGTAGCCTCCTAATGTCTACATAGTTAAAATTCCTACTCCCTATTAAAACAGAACATCTTTCTTTTAGAGTCCTGCTTTCTGCTAATAATAGTATATTTATTATTGTTTATTTCATGTGTAATAGATGTTTATCTGTGTTTCTTTTAGTTATAATGTTAATAAATGATAATAGTTTATTAGAAAATGTCAGTTGAGGTAGAGGTTCATTTTATTAAAGTATAAACACTGTAAATTAAAAAATTAACAGCCATTTTTAAGTTTAGTGTTTTCATCCAGATAGCTTTTTATGAAGTCTAAAAACCTTAAGCTCAAAGTAATGTGTGGTTTTATAGAGTGATTATAATAGTAATAGTAACAAATAGTAGATAATATTGTTTACCACTCTGTGAAGAAAAATACCATTATATGCTTTCCTTGGTTTATCTCATTTAATTTTTATTTTATCATCCCAATTTGTGAGGCATATTTTTGACATGTTACAGATATGGGAGCTGAGACTTAAAAGGCTTGAATAACTTGCCCAAAGTCAGTTGGTATATGTACAATATTATGTGTATTTTTGTGTATTTTAAGATACTTTTGTTATAGTCACTATCTGCCAAGAACTGTTTAAGTAATTTACAAAGCTAAAATGAATGATTTTGTTAGTGTTTTATTGTATTCACTTTACGGATATGGAAATAGAAATATCATAAGATTAGGTTACCTAAGATCACACATTTACAAAGTGATGAAATCAAGTTGGACCCAGACTATCTGCCTTCCAAGTCCACACTCAAATAACACCATAAGCCTTTTGGAAAGGTTACTTTAATCCCTTGAACTCTACTTTATAACTATTTACTGCTCACATTCATCTTGCATATCTCTTTTAATGCCAGGGACTTTATCATTATGTGTAATCAATTTTTTTGGTCACATCAGCTTCTTTCTGTAGAGTTTTGGGAAGCCACCGCATTGCTTTCTAAAGTACTTGGCATCTCAGCTCAGTTGTCCAGGAAATCTAAGGAACAATCGATGCACTTGTGTTCTCACCACTGGCATCCTTATCAAGCATAAAATTTCAAGCCCCTGATACTGCTATCCCCCTCGACACACACACACAGAGTTACATATGATAGTGACTTTTGTTTATAACAACCAATGCTTCCTGATTCTTGAAATTTCCCTTGACTTTTACTTCTGTGCTGTTATAATCTCAACTTCATTAAAAATGCCTCCTTTATATCAGAAACTGTCTCACAGAATGTTTCCTCACCTTCTCCTGCCCAGAAACCAACTCTCCTGACAACACTTCTCTGAAGCCTGCTTATTATTTCTCACCTTGTGGTCTCTGAGGTGATGTCACCATTGTTTAGCTTGTCTTTACTGCTATTACAAATCTTCCTTATGCTTTCTTATAAATAGGTATCCTCTGTGTCTCTCAGTCTCCCAATGTACATTTGCTTACTTATGCTCCCTGCCCCTCTTAAGTATCTGATGTCAGTAACTGAATCATTTTTCCCTAAATGTGCAAACAATTTTGGAACAATTGTATGATTAAAAATTGAATTCCTAGTTCTAAACACATAAGAAACAGTACAAGCATGAATCCTTTGACCAGATCTGGTTTCAAAATACCCTTTATGACTCCTTAATGTCAGAGATTGAACATGATCAATTTGCATACACCATTTAGAACTGGGCGGTGTGTCTTCCTCTGAATTCCACCCTTTAACCTTCAATAGGAGTCAGACCATCACTCGACCATCCTACACTCAACATTTCTCAATCTCTTTGAATCAAATAGCCTTCAAAGTCACTCCCTTAAGAAACCCACATTAGAAAACACCATTATCCAACAATGTCAACATCAAATATTTATTGACCTCCAATTACATATGGGAGATAACAAAATAGCATTCCTTAATGCAGCAGGAGAGATGCTATACTAAGCAGTGTACACTTGTTAACTCTTCATTCTCATCATGATCCCTATGAGTATTTCTCTTGTTTCAATAAAGAAAGTAAGCCAAGATTATGAAATCACCTCTCCTATAAATTTGTATACTTGATATACTTATAAATTAGATGGAAGCTAGGACTTAACCCCAGAAAATTATGGCTGTGGGGCCCATGTTGTCAAATACGTCACTTTTGTGTAAGCTTTGTTGTTTAATGAGAAATTCATATAAGTAGAAAAATCAATTGTTTATGATAAATAGATAGTCAGATTGCCATTTGGCATAGTTGTGGAGCGGGATGCTTAATACCAAGCCGAAAATATAGAAGGCAATCATAAATATTAGTTACCTTTCCAGACTCTTCAGTGAAAGTTCACATAAAGATTATTTAGAAAAAAAGGGAGCTAGCAGCATCTATGGGGTAGGGTAAAAGTAGGTTTACAGTTACTTGTATAAAAAATAATACAATAATAAATAATAATACAATACCTCTGTGTTTTGTGTGCTTATAATTATAAACCTAATATTACCCCAATCTGCATTTAGGCACTGAAAAATCAGTTTTAGGTATGTGAAGAAATTTAGATATGTATATTTTAGATCTTCAATTCTGCATGAAGAGATCTATACACATAATATCACATCTATACCAAATTGAAATTTCTCATCCAAGCTCCATTTGTTGAGAACCTGAAGCTCTGAGAATGTTTCCTTGGACAAAATCCTGCCAGCTCTTAAATCATCTGTTGTCAAGGAAAATGAAAGAGAAGGGACACATCGGAGGCATGAAGGAGAAATATCATTTTGAGAGACAGCCCCAGGGAAATTGGACTGTTCTGCCAAAATGAATTTATTGGCCCCTTGAGACACCCACTTGCTAACACCATGTATTGTTTACTCTGTTCTCTCATTCCTTGTCCCTGGGAGGAAATTTGGTATTGTGCTTGGCTTTTCAGTGTTTTGAAAACTTCTATTTACTACCCACTCTTAACTGTTCTACCTACTACTGCCTGGTATACCATCCCCAAACACGACGTAAGCAGACTTTTTTCTTTCCACAAAGACTCCCAAATATCCCAGAGTACTGACAGAAAACAAAGTTCCGTAATCTTGCATTCGAAGCCATGAAAATCAGAAGACTCCCTATATATTGTAATTGTTCCCATAGTACAAAAGACACATTTACCACGGAAATATGATTTATTCATGTGTTTCCATCTTTCTTTACATTGTTTAATTAATCAAATTATCAACATTTAACGGCCTTTTCTTTTTCTGCTTATAGTCTCTTTCTACCCAGCCATAACATTTCCTGACCCTCTGAACCCTGATGGCTTGCAAATTGACATCCCCAACCAAATACTATACTCTGCATTACGGATTCATCTATACAACTGCTTTATCCCTATACCCACTTCCATGAGACTTGCTGCTTGGCACAAGATCAATTACTTCAACTCCCTTTTGCTTTCTTCTTTGCAATGCAGAGACTGGACATGTCTCACACACAGGGCTGTTCTGAACATTCAAACAACCAAGGTTTGTCAAACATACAGAAGAGTGTCTGACACAAAACGCGTGTTAGTCCGTGTTACTGCTGTCACTGTTTTCATGTCTAATGCTTCAATTGTACTATACTAACCTACAGTACTTAGCTGTTCCCCAAAACGTACACAAGCTTCCGTTCTCCAATCTTTCCTATTTACACAGAGCTGCCTACCTTCCACTGTTCTGGTTCAATCTGGGACATTATCTTGGCTATCTTTTCCTCTCATTTCTCACACTGAATTTGTTACAAACTCCTGTCCATCACTCAGAAAAACATCTCAAGTACATTTGCTTCTCTGTTTTCCACTGCAGCCCCCAAAGGAATTTCAGGAAATTTGCTGCCGCCTCCCACGTGGACTGTTGCACTAGCTGGCTAACAGACCTCTCTGCTTAGACTGTCCTCTTCCATTCCTGAAACAGCCAGAGGGACCATTTAAAATCAAATTTAAATTTAGAGTTTGGAGAACACATCCATGTTTTCCCATAGTTTCTAGAATAAAAATCCACATTTTTGTGTGTGTGTGGCCTAGAAAATGTTCATAATTTGCTTCTGTGTCCTTTGACTTCCTTTGGTAGCAGTTTTCCTGAATCTCACTGGCTCCTAGATCATTAACCTGTCTTCTCTCCCTCCAACATGCAACAGTCTCTCCTATATCTGAGGCATTGCATACCATGTTACATTTGTTGGGTGATTTTATACACACTTTTTTGTGTGTGTATATCTGCCTAATTTTTATAAAGGTTACCAATCACATGAGCTCACAATTATACTCAAACCTCATGTAAAATGCCACCTCCTCAGGGGACTTTTCTATTTAAAGTGGACTCTTTCTGCTATATCTTATCACCTAGCTTGTTCTCATAGTGCATAGCTCAATTTCAGGGAGTGTGTTGATTTATATCCTACCTTTCAATGTATGTCTTCCCCTCTAGCCTATGTTTCATTAGGGCAGGAGTTCTGTCTACCTTACTCACTGCTACATCCCTGTCATCTTGTCTTCAGTGAGTATTTACTGAGTGAATGAAACACCCATGTTGCCTTTTCTTTGAACATCCTTTGTTATTCAATTGGTAAAACAATTTTTTACAGCCGGTGATACATTAAACCATCCCTCCATTCTCACTTATTGCTTAGCTTCTTATTCCTCTTGAAGTTCCAAGGCTTCTGAATGCATGGGCTCTTCATTTTTATCATTATATCACCATTGATTAGCACATGGCCTGACATATCATGATGCTCAGTAAATGATTAATCAGTGGGGGGATGACCTATATTTGGAATACACTATATGTGATTATTCAAATATTTGATCAATATCTATTAAATTCCTTATAGGTTAAGCTCTGGAGAAACAGAAATGTTTAAGACAGACATGATTTCTGCCCATATTGTGGAGCTGAGGGTCTACAGGGTCTTTCAGCTGTTGACATGGCGGCCAGTTGTAGCTGGATAATTCTGCTTTTGCGGGGGCCTGTCTTGTTCACTGCAGGGTATTTGGCAGCACCCCTGGCCTCTGTGCACCAGATTCCTGTAATATGCATCCCCCAAAAGTACAGGGGACATGCTTTCATCAAATGTCTCCTGGAAGGCAAGATCACTTCTGGTTGATAACTGCTGGTTTGGGGAAAGAGACAGATGTCACTGTGTATGCAGATATGCCTGCAACTATACACTGTGATCAGTGCTATGGGAAAAAGCAACAGCTGTAATGTTAGAGTAGAACTGAGGAGACTGATTTAAACCGGTGGGCACAGATTGTCACTGGATTCAATGGTACCAAGGATAAGTCACATTTAGGCTTTGGCCTGTAGGATGAGTAGGAGAACAGAAAGAGGGTTGGAAGAAGAAGCTCTCAGGCAGAAGGAATAATATCTGTGGAGGCCCTGAGGCAGGACAAAGTTTGGATTATGCAGAAAACCAGTGCATAGTGACCAAGGTGCTCAGCAGGATGGACGGGAGCTGAGAAGTCAGTCTGAGGCAAGCCATGCAGGGCGTAGTAAGCCATTATGAATTTAGAATTTTATTACAAGATTGATGGGAAAAAAATTAGTGTTCCAAGCAGCAAGGGTGGAATAGGGGACTTTACAACAGAACTGGATTTCCATAAATCAGATTTTCAACTGTGTAATGGAGAAGGAGGTTATCGCAGGAATTACGGTGGTAGGTAGTAGTGATGTAGGCTGGAGGGATGCTGTGGGACATACATAAAAGTAGAAGGCTGATGACATTGCCTTGCTTCTACGGGTGAAAATACGGGTGGATTCGTACATTTTCTGGGGGAAAGTATCTCCTAATGCAAAGATATTCTGTGTGGGGAATGGCAAGGTGATATTTTCCATAGGGTGCTTTGGAACGTATTTATTGACTTACCTGCTTTGTCTCTTTCACTCTTAGTACCAATTCTGAACCTGCCTAAAGACTTCTCTCTTGCAAACATCACAGATGGTTCCCACTCTTTCTGCCCTCTGGGGAGGCCGCTCCCCCCGGGTGGGAGCACGTATGTGCGAGATCTGTGTAGAGAGTCCGGGGTAAGCCAAGCAGAAGGAATCCCAGATTCCAGGAACCTGAAGCACGAGTGATCACCGGGAAAATTGTGGGCTGTTTCCTTTAGCCACGCACCTGCTTTTGACCGCGCAGTTAATTAGCAACGTGAGCTCAAGCTGATGGCCTGGCACTGAGCAATAATGCGGTGGGAGGTGAGGGAAGGCAGTCTTGCTGGGGAAGTTGTCCCTGATTTATAAATATACCTGATTATTATGGCAGCACCCACTTGTGATTTCACAGTTAAGGGTCTGTCACTTGTCCACACCCCTCGTTTTCCCAGATTTCTAACAAGTGAAAGAAATCCTTTCCCTCTCCAAACTCAGCACACAAACCCAGTTTTGTTTCTTGAACATTAAAAAAAAAAAAAAAAAATCTATTAGATTTACATCCAGAGAAAAAAACAAAGGCAGGTTACTGAATTAGGTCAACAAAAGATTTTCTATCATGTGTTCTTGGTTTGTTTGGAATCATAGACCACACAGTGTCTTAGTTGAAATTGACAATAGCGATCAATGTCTTGGTTCCTTTCTGTAAAATGATGGATACAATGAGGCTCGCTCCTGAAATTTTTGAAAATGCTTTCATTGTGTTCATATTTATCCAACAGTCATTAACTAAACAGTTGTTTAGCGTTGGGCACTGGGCTGGGAAAGAAGCAGACAGAAGAGAAAAGTAAGGGGAGATTATTGGCTTCGTGTTGGTTAAAAATTTGGAGGAACACTTACATCCATGATTAAAAAAAAAAAAAAAATCCAGAAGCAGAAATGTGTATAGAGTAGCCTGAGAGTAACAAAGGGCAAAGTGCCTAACACTGATCACAGATGGGCATCCAAGAAAGAGGAAAAGCGAAGAAGAAAAAAACAAAGAAAAAGTGATCTATTTTTGTTCGTATGCTATCGAACCCAATGTAATAAAAGTGAGGAAGGACTTGAATTTTCGACCTGTTTTGATGAAGAAATTTAACTGTTTTCTTACTGCTGGGAAGCAGATTCATGGGACAATGGATAAGGGCGGGGAACTTATTGAGGGAAAATTCAGGAATTCCTTACTCTCCCCAATAAGCAGAGGTTGGACTAGCCGATGTTTTTCCCTGAATTAGAGGAGCCCAGTCTCTGGAAGAAGGAAGGGTAGAGCCACTTTAGTTGTTACTAATTATTTGAACGTGGCTTCTATCCAGGATCTTTCTACTAAGCCACCCAGGGCCATAGTGAGAAAACTTTCAAAAAGAAAAATATTTTAATTATTCATTAAGTTTTTTTAATTAATAAAAGTAGAATAGCCAGGAGGCCTGGTGAGGGTAGTGGGGGACATTTTGGAAGTTTACCAGGTAACTGTCGAGAACTGAGGAAACGTATCCAAGCTGAGGGGGCTCACTTGAAAAAATGGACATAGGGCCCAGGACAAGGATTTCCACCAAGCCCTTGATTTAGCTCAGCATCTGTATTGGCTCAAATCTTCATCAGCTAGCGGCACCTTTCCCATGAGACTAGGATGTTTGCCACTCAGAAACCAGCTTCTTTTTCTTTCTTATTAGCTATTTAAACTTCCCCTGTAAATAGCTCACTCAATTAACATAAAATATTCTTACTATCCAACAACCAAGCAGGCAAATGATACCCAGGCCATGAACTTCACTCTGCCTCCCTTTGTCTGTCTTTAAAGATGTCTCCCTACAATGCACAATAGATAAAAGGAAAACTCTGGATGGGAGGTGGGGAAAGGGCTCCCACACTTGAACTTAGGAACAGGAAGCTAAATGGAGCCTGCCTGAGTACTTGAGACAGCGTGAAAGGTGAACATTACTATGACTATTAATATCACCATTACATTCATTATCTTATTTAATAGTCTCAAATTTCCTTTTTTATCCTAATCATACACTTAAAAAAAAACTGAGACACACAAAGAAGATATCTTTTCAAGGTCATATACTTACTTAGTAGTTGATAGTTCAAATTGACAGTTTGGCTTCAATATCAGTATATTTTTTTTCATTTTCTTGGCTGTAACTTACCTTTTCAGTACCATTGTATTTTCTTTGTAAAAATGGAAAAAATGTATCCTTGTATGTTGTTTCATAGCCTTTGTTATAATGGCCTCTTTTTTCTAGCGCAGTGTTTTCACAAAGTGTTCCTTAGAACATCTACTCTATGGGGTATTAATAACCATTCTGTTTGAGGCTAGAGTAGATGAAAAGGTCATCTGCGATCAAAAAGCTTATAACATGGTGGAGGGAGGAATCACATTTTTGTAACTGCAGGATTTCTCAGTGCATTTAACATTATAAAGTGAAGGAAACATCTATAGAAGAGGCAGAGACTGAGAATTTGAAAGCATTAGCAAACACATTTGAGCCCACAAAGTTTTTTTAAAATTGTTTTGTATACCGATGACATTCCTTTGCTGTGGAATACATTTGGGAACAGACTGGCTGTAGGATTAAGCTGGCATCATTAGCACAGCCTATAACCACTCTTTCTTCAAACTCCAGTTACTGCCAGCCTCTCTTGCCCAATCTCTTGCTGTGTGCACACACACACATACACACACACACGACACAGCCCTATTTCTTTTATTCTCAGCTTTCTCCAAACACAGACACACACATGACCTCTGAGTTCCTTTAAGACGCTAATCTGTTTCCTTTGCCCAAATGGTTTCATAGAATGCACCCTTTTCCTTGATTGTCTCTTCAGCCTCCCATTTCCACCTGTGTAAGAAGTGCATGTTCAGCTCTTGGTAACTCTGCTCAAAAGCCCTCTCACCTTGAATCCACTCCCGAGAAAGTTTTACAATGCAACCTCAACCTTCCCCTTTCCCCAGTATGCCTTTCATTATATCTTTGTAACACATCAACGAAGACCTTAGGTCTGTTGGGAAGTAAGGGCTTCATTTGATATTGGAGATCTTTGGTCGGGGGCAGTCTTGGTCCAGCTACCACATAAAATTTGGGAAGCAATGTCCACATATAAAGGCAGTAGAGTGTTGGAAATGCTAAGGATGCAAATGAAGTCTAATTAGATTCTCATTTTCTTATTGTCATAAAACACAGGGCATTTTTTATAACCCTATATCCCACCTAATATGATCATCACTGACCTGTTCTCCAAGTTTAATCCTATCCATGAAACCTCATCCCCAACCTAATGCAATACTAGACACTACATCACCAAGCCAATCCCAGCCTTCTAACCCATTGGCCTATTAATATACTTCTAATAGTCCCTTTATAAAACATAACCCACCCAAACAACCCTATAACCTTTCTAATGGATTCAGAATCAGCCAATTTCCAAACTTGATCTCATCTGCATAGTTCCCATCACCTCTTAATGAGCTCTAACTGGCCCTGCAAGTTTCAGCATTAACACAAGCTATTTCATTCAATTTGTGGCCTTTCACTTGAGTTCTTTTTAAACATCAAATACTGTAACTTCTCTTCAGTTCATTTTCTCCCCAACTCATCCCATCTTTTTTCCCCATGCTTGAGAAAATTGGAATATTTATAACATTAAAGTTCATTATCTTTTCTGAAAGAACGTGAGAGAAGTTGTATAACATGTGCATAGTTTTGGGGTTCACCACTACATTTACATTCACCATTGGATTTAATGGAGGATTCCTCATATGTGAATGCGGACAGGTTCTGAATTATTTATTTTGGTGAATGCTTATAAGAAACAGACTCATGGGCCTTTTCATATGGGGTTAGATTGACACTGAGCTCTGAGTCTTCCAGAAGAAATGTCCCTTCCACTAAGTTACCATAGCAAACCAGATAGAGCTAAGAAAAAAGAAAAAGAAAAGCAGTGTATGACGTAGATGAGGTATAGGGCAAGTCAGCATCCTTTTTGAAAATTCCATTCTCCTACAATTTATTAAAACTATGGATCCCCATTTAAGAGCATGGAAATCGCCATGTGCTCTTGTGGTTCACTTCTTGATCTGACATTTAGTGGTACACACCTAATCTTGATGGGACTATGTGGGATTGAGGCAGAGAGTTCATACTCAATGTAGCACATCTTTATGACTTGACCATGTTTTCTATCTTCTCTAGGTTTTGCAGGGGTATACATATGTGATATATGTATTTTGATTATTTGATAAATATACTCTTGGTTATAGTAAATGCACATATGTAAAATTCAGCCACATTGCTACTTATCATAAGCTGTGTGTCAACCAGCAGACCCAATACTCAGAAAAGAAGGCATTATTATTTTCACTTATTTGCAGGTGAGGAAAGTAATGCTGGGAGAGCTCAACATAATTACTCAAGATCTTCCAAGTGACCGAGGCAGGAGTTGGGTCCAGGTCTTTCTGACTTAAAAGCCCAAGTTCCTTCTTTCATATCACACTACCTCTCAAGCAGAGTCACTACAGAGACTTTAGCTTATCTATTCCAAATTCCTTGGACGTGAAGAAACAAAGGCCAGAGAAGCGATTTGCTGCCTGTATAATAAACACAGCATCCTGGCAATTCAGATGGGTTCCATCCAGGAGCATGAAAAGAGAAAATGAATGCCCATTGCCCAACCCCAGCAAGTGGCCCTCTTGGCATTGATTCACTGAGGAACGGGTCTCCCGGGGGAAGAATGCATTGTTTATCACTCTGGTCCAGCCTCATTATGTTTCTGGATATGGGGGAACCACATATCAAAATTAGCATTTGTGCAAACGGTCACACGATTCCTTCAGGCCTGCTGTGTCCCCTTAATAGGCCCATCATTCAATTAGGAAGTGACAATCAGTCAGCGTTTGTCTATGACCTCATTACTTTTGTTATGTTGACAGTACAGAAGGATTTTTTTTTTCTTTTCCTTCCAAAGCCAGGCCCATCAGCAGGAAATGGTTGTTGAATCCATCTAAAGAGGGAAGTAGACATTTTAAATTCTTAAGTCTAAGAATTGGAACACCTTTCATATGATCATAAGTCAGAATAAAAACATCCATATTTAAGACTCCACCTCCTTGAGTTCATTTGATTAACCTAATTAATTCTGTCTTCTGTTACTCAGGAAATCATAGATCTTAAGTGCTTTGGTTTGAGAATTTAGAAATCCAACAGCTTATGCTTCTTACAGTTTTCCTGCCATATCCTTACCAAATTACACAGACTTGGCTTGATCAGATCTCTCTATGGAGACCTCACTACCTCACAAGGCAGTAACTTTCTTTACCAACATTCATCATGAGGTTATCTCCTCTTGAATCAAAATTGGAAATGTTGATCTATCATCAGTTTCCTCTTTGTGCCCACAGAAAAAATAAGTACAACCACTTTTCTCTCAAAAAGTGCTTAAAATATTTCAAGATGTAACCATATCCTGATTTCCCACATATACTAGGCAACCTTAATTTTTTTCTGTTTATTAAATAAGCTGTACCTATGTTATGGCTCAAAAAAATCAAACAAGTTACCAAATTTTTTGTGCATGTGAAATAGCTTATGCATATGGGTAGTCTAAAATAGCTAATTAACTGTCTACTGCCACCACTCTGCAACTGACTGCCATCAGGTCATGCTGTGGTTGACTTGGAACAATATGTAATTGATATTACTAGAGAAAGTATTTGTATAACTTTCCCTCTATTTAAAAAAAATGAAGTAGTTTAAATTACAGAAACTTGTAACAATAGTACAAAGATTGTCTTTTCCCCTTAAGCATTTGAGAGTGAGTTGTGGACCTGATGTCCCACCACCCTAAATGGTTTAACTTATAAATCCTACAGAACAGACATCTGCCAACGTAAGTATAATGTCCAAAATTAGGAAATTAACAGGGATATATTACTAACACCTAATGTCATAAGCTCCTTCCAAATTTTTAATTTCCATAAATGCCCTTGATATCCAAGGAGTTTAATCCATAATCATGGGCCTCATTTGTTATATCAAATACTGTCATGTATTTTTGGAATCCTTCAGTCAGGACCAGTTCTTTATCCTTTCTTTGTCTTCAATGGTTCTGACACTTGAATATCGCAGGCCAATTTTTTGGTAGGCTGCCACTCACTATGGATTTGTTTGATATTTCCTCATGGTCAAATTTAGGTGATAGATTTTTGGCAAAAAATAGTAAACTGGAGAGTCTGTATTCTTCTCATCGTATTCTATCAAGTGGTACACAATATCCATTGTCCCAGTACTGGTGACGGACGTTAATTTATGTTGTAGCTACAAAATTGCTCCACTGTAAAGTTACTTTTATAATTAAAAATATATGAAGAATTATTCTGTGACCAGGCAAATATTTTATTCCTTATCAGACTTTCACCCACTAGTTTCAGCATCCGTTAATGTTAGTTGGAGACATTAATTACTGGGATCGCCAAATGGTGATTTTTCTATCATCATCATTCTTTCTCCATTACTTGGCATGCTATTATAAAGATAAGTGTTGCATTGTTCCCATTTATTTATTTACTTATATCAGAATGGATGAATGTGTGACTATTTTATTTAATAGGGTATAATTCATTATCATTGCTATTTAATTTTATGCCCAGCTTATTCGAATGGGAGCTTCTTCTGTTTGGTTCCTGTGCCCTTGTTACATGTCCACAATATTTTTGTATTTGCAAATATTTTGTTCTTTCTGGCATACCAAGCTGTATCAGGATCATCGTGAACTTTGGTTACCACAAACTTAAAGTCAGCCATCTGTTTTGGGATTCCTGGTTCCTTCTGTAGGAGACTTTTTAGAGACAAAGTCTCAGTGCTGGATATGTTTATTGTTATGGAGTGTCACTATTCCCAGGCCATCCTGGTGGATAGACATAGGGTCTGTGTGTACAGGACTACTAATGCCCTCAGGTACCCTTCTCCCATCATCCTTCCCACCCATTCAGGTTCCAGAACAACTATAAGGCATTTTCCTCCAAGGGATGCAAACCTTAATCCAGCTCACCTAATGGCTTTTCTTTAAATGATTAGGAGGGTTTGGATGAAGAAATGAAAGGAGGAAGGTAGGGAAAGACAGAGAGAGGAAGGAAGGAAGGAAAGGAGGAAGGGAGGGAGGGAGGAAGGAAAGAAGGGAGGAAGGAAGGGAAGGAAGGAAGGGAGAGAGGGAGGGAGGGAAAAAAGGCTCTCCTATTCAAGTTTAATTTTACTAAAATTTCATCATGAAACTGAGAACCTTGAAGAGTTTTTGACAAAATAAAAGTAGGCTGAGCCACTCCATATTCATAATCTAAACAGCAGTTTTAAAGTAATCACTATTACAGTTTATGTCAAAATTTTCCCTGCTGTTATGTTTGTTTCATATCATGTGATCTAATTTCAGAGGAATACATTTTATCTCTCTGTTAACCTGACTTTTGCTGAACGTCCTCCTGAAACTACTTCTGTTTGCTAATACCGCTGCTAATATAAGCTACCACAAACTGCACATGCATGTATGTGCCTCTGAGGAGCAATACGATGTGGTTGTAACAATTTCCATTTTCCTGTGAGCTCTTCCCTTTCTAACAACATGTCCAAGAACTCCACTATGAGCTTTATATGTAACAGAATGTTAAAATGAAAATTTTGACTGAGGCCTATTCTAAACTAAGATACTGAATGAACCAAGAAGTAAATACTTCAAAACAGACGATGGAAACCTATTTGACACCTTTTTAACCCTTATCTCTTGTGAGGAGTGTAACAAAGCCATCAATGGGATAGTGAAGAGTTTTGGAAACAGCTCTGTGAAGGCGTTAAGTCTAACACCCTCCCAGGGTATAGCTGGGGAGGGCTTCTCTCTTCACCTCACATCAAGACATGGAACATTGGGGAAGCCAGTTGAAGACCTTATTGAATATTCTTCTTGTTATATAATGTCTTGAGTCATATAGGGCAGGGCAAAGGTGTATTTTATAGCTGTTCGTGTAAACATGTAATTAATTAATACAAGAATAAACTCTGTTTTGCATACCCACAACTGTAAACCTACTTTTGTCCCACCCTGTATATGAGACCTATAAAAATTAAAAGCCTGGAAAAGGTGATATATATTCTCAAAAGTAGACAACTGTGGTTTGGGAAACAGTCCCATCCTCCCCATTTGGGAGAGCAAAGGATGTGTGGACTTTCTCCTAAACCAGTTAAGGGCCACCTACTAAAGAACACAGGTTTGGAGTTATTTAGAATTCTCTAAGAGGTTTGCATGGAGTGAGGGGCAGGAAAATCCCAATAGAGCTGAAGGCTACAGAGTAGCAGGAAATGAGTTGACATAGAGATGAGTTATGGACATCAGGTGAGAAATGCTCAGAATTGAGGCCAGGAGAAGCCACAGTGAACACGGATAGCATTTAACTTCCGTCATGCCCCAAGAACACAATTGCTGGATCATCACCCAGTGCCAGTCAAGGAAGCGCTTTCTTGCATCCTCCCATTCCTCTCCTCCTGATCCTTGCTCCAGTCATGGGTGTTTAAAACCAAAAATGGAGAGGAGCTGACACTATGCACATACCCTTTTGCCCCTCCAGGTGTTAGACCAAAGCAGGCTCAGAAGGTAAGGGAGAAGTTTAACTTTATAGATTGTGAAGGCTATAAAGGACAGGGCATATTATTACAAACTGAGGCAGAGTTTTGTAACTTAGTCATCTTGGAACTTTTTCAATGGTGACTGAAGTAGATAAGGTGTCTGTCTGAGGGGAGGAAAGCAACTAATGGATGAGAATGCATTGGAAGTTACTTTATGATTATGTCTCTTAAGACATGCTGATCAATGAAAGGTTATTAGACGTTGCTTTTTATTATTGTATTCTCACAGAAACTACCCAACTTTATAGATGAGCCAAATAATTTCCAGAAAGGCAGGCAACTTTTATTCAAAGTCACACAGCTCTTCAGGTGGGACAAAGGTTTACATTGATGGTTCTCTTGGTTTAGGTCCAAGCTCTCACCTATGGGGATCCTTGTGAATTTGTGTTATCCCCACAAACATAAATATGATTTGACCATTGCATTAAGTTTTCCAATAAAGACTTAAGACAGGAATGTTCCACACTCTAGTCCTTTGGAAGCTGAGAAAGTCCTGTGTCTTCCAGAAAACAATAACAAAATGAACAAAACCTACTTAATAAGGAAATATTCAAATACTCAAGAAATCTAAAACTATTTTTATATATTTCAATTTTTAAATATTGAGGTTCTTTTTTTAAAAAAATGCATTATTGAAATCTACAGGCACAGCCTTCTCATCACTTCCCAATCAATTAGGAAAATCCAATTATATTATCAAACAGCCATAAAATCAATTGAGCATTCGTCCTCTACTCAAACTAGACTCAGATTTGTAGTCTTCTGTACTCTAATGTTTACCTCCACACAATTCCTTTCTTCCTTCCTTCCTCCCTTTTCTCCTTTCTCCCTTCCTTCCATTCTTCCTTTTTTTCATTCCCTTATTATTTTCCTTTTCCATTCCCATGTTATGTAAATGTAAGAATTTTTTGGAGAAAGAGAAAGCTCTATCATTCCACTTGGAAAATAATGGAATCATGATTATTCAATCAGATGATATTTACAAATCTATACTATAACTAATAGTATATGGTAAAAGCCTCTAAAAGTTGTTCCTACTTTCACAACAAAAGCCTTTGTAGATATTAAAATATGTAATGTAGTAACTGGCATAATGTGTGTACCTGGTACACAGGAGTATTTAAAAAATGGAACCCACACATGCACATATGCATATGCATATATGTTTCTATCATATCCCCCCTTCAATGCCATGCTAGTAGAGGCCTCCTCTATGAATTGGTCTCCTCTTGATATTCTCTCATTTTCTTTAATGTGCATATAGTTTTTAAAAAATATTTTATTATTTCTAGAGATAGGGGAAGGGAGAGAGGCAGAGGGAGAGAGAGACATCCATGTATGGTTGCCTTTCACCTGCCCCCAGCTACAGACCTGGCTGGAGACCTGGCTGGTTATGTGCCCTGGCTGGAAATTGAACTAGTGACCTTTGGGTTCTCAGGTTGATGGCCTTATCCACTGTGCCACCAGCCAGGGCTTTAGAGTTATTTTATTTGTTTATTTATTTTTAAAATTTCATTGTTGTTGTATTACATCCATCCGCTTTTTGCTCCCCTCTGTCCCCCTCCCCACCCACCCATTCCCACCAAAGTCAATCCCACCTGTTGTCCATGTCCATGTTTCCTTTATGCTAGGTTCTTGTCTAATCATTAGTTCTTAATTACTTTATGGAAAGCCCACCAAGAACTAAAACTATATTGCATTTGTTTATCACATTTAGTCCCTGTGGCTACCAACAATGGTTTGATCACTAAATGGACATTCTTGCTGCATTAAATTTCACTCATTCTGCATAGATAAGGGGTTTCCAAATGTGACTGTGCAAGACTCACCCTGGGCTTTATTTCTACCTCCTGAGATTGTGACTTTGAAGGTCTGAATGGGTCCCAGGAATCTGTGTTTTTAAGAGATGTTTCAAGTAAGTTGATCTTAATGGTCCAAGAAGTAGTGCTTAGGAACTACTGGAAGGCTTATATACTTTTTTCAGAGATATTTCCAGGGGATTTTGCTTAGTATCATGATTTGATATCTAATAGACCTTATAGCTACAGAAAAAAGAAAAAGTTCTTCACAATGCTATAACTACCTTCTCACTGCTGCGATTTCCTTCCTACTACCCCAGGTGGAAATGGGTGACAGCTGGTCTTTTAATAAGCCTTGAAGATTATTATTAAGTTACTCATCCACGTTCTCTTCCTCTGGCTAACTAGTCCCAATGTCCGTAAGCAATCCTATAGGTCCTATTCCCCAAACCATCCTCTCTTTCATAGTTGCCTGGCTTTTGAAGTAAGACTGACAGCCCATTATTATGTTGTAGTGAGATGTAATGAAAGCCATTTAAAAATTTTTAAGAAGCACCACCCAAATGGTAGGATTTGAGTGTGAGGGTAAAATTCTTGTATGTCTAAGTCTGCAGAGTTCTGTTGGAATTAGATGTCTCCAGGCAGATAGAGGCAGTACAGTGACAGGCAGGACTTTGTATGTCCAGGCAGGATAGCACAGAGCTCCAAGCCAGTGCTGCTACTAACCGGGTGTATGACTTAAAGCAAGCTATTTTCTCTTCTTATTGTTTATTTCCTAACAAGGCAATGTATATTCTCTAACCCCCAGCGCTTGTGACAAAGATCCAATCAGGGCAGCACAGGAAACTCTGGAAAGTGTGAAGTTCAGGCTGTAGCTAGACGTCAGGGGTTGGAAACACAGGAAGCTGGTGTGATGGAAAGTAATAGAGAATCAGTAGAGCGTCAGTAGCTGGGGGATAAAAATGGCAAGATTACTCGACAAAGTCCAGTCTCTGAGACGCAATTAGGACACACCAGCAGGGAAATTCATGGCTAGTTGAGCCAAACTTCAGATGAGAGTACCCCCCCTCCACCACCTAACCAGTGATTTTCTTGGAAGGCAGATGCTTCTCGGGAGCTCTAATTCCTAAGCCTGGCCACCCTGGGCCTGAGTTCTCAGCATGCTTTTCCTCATGATGCCCCAGCTACTCTATCATTCCCGCTGTGATAGCTCCATTCCAGTCCTGCCGAAGCCAGTATAGTTTATACCAGGAGAGTTGAGACACAGGTGCATGGCTTAGCAACATCCATTGTCAAGGGTGGCATTGGATCCAGGGTGTCAGCTGTAGGAGAAAGACTGATAAAGCGGCAGCCACCAACCACCCTGCTCAGTCAATTATGACACAATAACTAGAGCCTTTGCTGAGCATATTGATTAACCAGCTGACCCTCATACTAGGTAATGATGCAGGACTGTATTCTAAATGATGATATGTGTTATCTCCTTTAACCGCCATATACTATGACTATGAGTTAGAGATCGTAATTACCTCAGCTTATTGATGAAGAAACTGAAGTAGAAAGAGGTAAAATAACTTGACTGAATTCTGCAGTAACCTGAGGCTCTACAGACCACTGGAGACCGAAACCGGTGCTCCCAAACACCACACTGTGCAATTAAGGTGAGAGATGGAACTATGCCCTTATTTTTAGAAATGACATTTCCATCCTGTTCAAAAAACTGTCATTGGCAAATTTATTTATTTATTTTTCAATGTATTATTTCTTTATTTATTTTAAAGATTTTAGTTATTATATTTAGAGAGAGAGGAAGGGAGAGAGGCAGAGGGGGAGAGAAGCATCAATGTATGGTTGCCTTTCACCTGCCTCCAGCTATGGACCTGGCTGGAGACCTGGCTTGCAACCTGGTTATGTGCCCTGGCTGGGAATCGAACCAACAACCTTTGGGTTTGCAGGTCAATGCCTTATCTGCTGTGCCACCAGCCAGGGCCAGCAAATTTATTTTTAGACATTGAAGTCTTAACTGACTAGCTTACCATTCACTTCCTTTAACAGCCTGGATTCAAATTGTTCTCAGTGTCTTTTCTCCTACAGCCCCTCCCTCCACACCCTTTATTTCAAGACAAACACAACAGCAGCCTGTCAGCCTGGCTCAGAGCTTTCTCAGCTCCCCACCTTTGTTTTCGCAATTCTCCCTGCCTGTAACAGTCTTTACAAAATTAGCATGGCCAAATCCTAACCTTTCCTCTCTAGGCAATAAAAATGTTTCCACTTCATTTCCTAATTCCTGATGTAAGCCAGCATGTTATTTTTGAACTCCAAATCCACCTCAAAAGCTATCTTTTTACTCCTAGAATGTTTTGTCTTACACTGTTAGGAAATAATATTACTCCTAAAAATCAGCTTTGTTGAGGGCATGCCTGTGTGCTCACGACAATGTCACATGCTTTCCTCACCTTCACGCCAGTCCCATGGCGTTGCATTAAAAGTGCCATTTTACAAGGTGGGAACTGAGATTTATGTAGGAAACTCAAGGTCATACAACTGGATTTTATATTCTAAATGCAAACACCGCACTACCCTATCCTACTTTATTAATCTGTAAACTTCTTGAAAATAGTGTTTGCATTTTGATCATATTTGATCCCTAACACAATGCACGTGGGAATCATCATGCATTATTGCATTCTTTGTTTTTCTCTTCTTTTGTTAACTTTCTTTGCAAATTGATTTAAACTGAATTTTGTCTTAGACCATGGACTTTCAGAAAATGGCATGCTCTCCAAACAACACAACCTGAAACTTTCTTTTCCTTTGTCACTGATGAGTACTTGCTTGTTCTTCTACTTATGTTACTGTTTTATTTCATCTGTGTCTCAAACTGGTTTTCCTGTTCTCACCGCAGAGTTGACAGTCCTGCATTTCAGCTGCTTGGCAGGTTGCACTCCGTGCCTGCCAGCATCAATATTTCCTCATGGACCCTTTCTCTCACAAAAGCCGCTTGTGATAAGGGAAGATAATGAAGAAATTACTTGACCCCAGACACACAGCTAGCAGTAACGATGACCCATGTCATTGACCTTCTCTGCCATCTGGGCTCAAGCAAGAGGAGGAGAGGGAGCAGGAAGAGGATTAGGGAGTGGAGAGGAACTCCATGGAGAGAGGGAGGTTTGATGATTCTGAAATAGGAAAGGAACAGCCTTTTGTAAGCACACTTCTATGGCCCAGGCATTCTTCCTGCCTGCTCCCATTTGATTCTCAACACAGCGTACTGAGATAGCTGTAGCTGATCCTTTTGATTTGGTCATAAATGAAACAAACAAAAATAAAAGACAAAACAAAAACAAAAACAAAAACCTGAGAGTCAAGGAAGGTAGGAAGTAAGGGAAACTATGCATCATGTTGGTTTAAGTCCCTAAAACCTGGAATTGTCCAAGAAGGGATTGAATCTAGTCTTCTGCCACAGAATTACTGTCACCTTCAGTAAGTTGTGTGTGTGTGTGTTTGTGGATGTAAATGTGTATGTGGATATATGCACACAACACGCTTGGTGAATTCTCAGCATCATTTTCTACATGTAAAATGAAAATAGTAGGAAGGGGGCAGAGGGAAGGAAGAAGGGGATGGATGTAATAAAACAACAATAAGATTAAATTTTTAAAAAGTACAATGAGAATAGGAGGATCAAGTTTGATGTAGAACTGAAGATTAAATGAGATAATGAACATAAAGTTATTAGCCCAGTCTCAGACACAAAACTACTGCTTACATGATAAATATTGTATCTTACTCTTCTTATTAGTAATAAAATTAAATGATGTGTCTAGCATTCAAATATGAGCTTGTTTCTTTCTGAATTCCCTTTCACAACAAAGTCAATAATTAAAAGGAAAAAGAAGGGGCAAGAATAAAATACTGGATAGTTCTCCTTGCCATTATAATATACCACCTTATTTTTTTTGAGATACAGTGAGAGCTCCCTCTGGCCTAGATTTACACTTTCAGGTTTTAGAGTCTACTAGGCTTAACCATCTTTCTGGGTAGCATTATGGTAATTTATTGCCATTCTCAAGTTTATACCTTTATATTCATACCACAGTTTTATATTAAAATTAACTCTTTATCAATATATAAAGTATCTTCACAGAAATGACAGAATACAGCATATTTGAGAGAATAAAATAACTTTATACTAACATGAATTCATGTATCATCTCCATGTAAAATGTTATTTTTCTACTTTTAATCCTTTAAAGATGAAAGAATAAAAGATACCTAAAAATATAGGGTGGGGCAAATGTAGGTTTATGGTTAGTCACATGGAAAGTAGTATAATAATTAACAAAGAATATTACAAGTATAAATTCTATGTTTCTTGTACTCACAACTGTAAACCTACTTTTGTCCCACCCTGTATAATTCTAAATCTTGGAGATCTGGATTTTAGTTTCAGTTTTGCCTTATAGTGTGTGACATTGATCAAATTGTTCAGCCTCTCTGTTGGTATTTCCAAAGCTGTAGAAATGGGGGGAATGAGCTCATATATTTTTATCATCAACTGTGATAAAATGGATGAAATGGTCCATATAGCCCTAACTCACATAAGTAATGTATATGAATTATCATTTTTTCTGCTTATTTATGAACATGACCAGACTTATTAATCAACTTTGGCCTTAGTTTGTAAAAGGTAAAAGTTGTATGATCAGTATTTAATTACTTGGCTTGTTATTGTCATTGATCCCTAGAAAATTGAACAAAAGAGAAAAATTCCCCCTTTCCACAGAAAGGCACATGGGCACATGGTCATAAAGTCAGGCCTGAATTCCCATGGAATAATGTACACCATGAAACCCACCTGACTGAGGAGACTCAGCCTCTCTCCACCTTTCTGGCCTAGATGCTCTTCACACACCTAGTATGGTAGTATGATTCCACAATTTACATGCCAACCTCTTGTTCTGACATGAGCTTTATAAAGAGTTAGTACTTTGTGAGTCTTTGAAAAAGAGTGGGTGTGATTTGGCTGAGAAACTAAGAGAAAGCAAATAAGGTAGAGAAGCCCAGTGGGTTGGTCCTGTTAGGTTGCAGCACGGTGGGAAGCCCTCCACGTCCCTCTTGCTAACAGCAGAGTTCCGTGGCCTTGCTAGTCACTATTATCAGTTCTGCCTGCAGGAACCACATGTGTGCTATTCTCAGACCTCTTACCAGCAATTTCCCCTGAAACACCACCCCCCATCCGTCCCTCCATGTCATGTACTTTCATGGAGCAGAGATGGTCTGAATTGGACTCCAACCCTTTCTCTGAGTATTGAATTTTAGGATCTAGGTCATGACCTCTCTCCCAGATGAGACGGTTCCACATAAGAGGTAGCATCTCAGAATTATCATAGAGGCTGGTTGGGAGTCATCAAGTCATTGGTTTAAAAAATTATATTTTTCTGCAGGGTCTTTTTACCATCTTCCAGGTACAATTTCTCTCCTCTTGTGTATTGCTTCATGACCCTAACTATGTACATGACCTTCATCTACCTTCTTCTACTGTTCTACCAGGAGCTCTTTGAGCAAATAAATAGCCTTCTAACTCTCTATGCCAAGCACACTGCTGAAGGTCTGGAGTATAATTGCTATTAAATAAATGAGTGAAGGGAAGGGAAGGATGAAAAGTTATATAAATGAATATATTACTGGATGCAAATATGCCTTCTACCATGCTTAGGTTATAGAAAAGTCTTGGTAAATGTCCCTTCCACGGAGAGGTCTGCCTTGATCATATAATGTAGGCTTTACAGCAAGTTATAATTATAGATATAATTATAATAATTTACTTAGTATTTATCTCTGTTATAAACTACATGAAGGACCTTCATTGCTGGAACAAGAACAGTACCTGGAACAAACAACAGTCATCTTTCCTGTTCTTTTTTCTGTGTCCCCTGTTCCCCTCCCCATCTTTTCTTTTGTGCTTTCTATGCCTCTTGCTTGGGTTTCCATGCTAATCCACCTCTCTTTTCTTTCACTCATTTTTTCCTCTTTTTTTATGCTTCCCTTCTTTCCTACAAAAATAATTACACTTGAGGATGATAATGATAATGATGGTGATAATAATGAAGATGACATTAATAGTTAGTTGGAGTGTGTTATTTGCCAGATACTTTTCTAAGTATCTTACTTAAATTAGTTTCCTTAACGGTCCCCCAAGTCCTGGGAAATAGGTGCTCCCCTAATCCGCAGTTTGCAGAAGTAGAAACTGAATCTTGAAGGGGTTAACTTGTTGTCCCAGAGTATGGAGCTAATACTTGGCAGACGTGGCTGAAAACCAGGGGTTCTTACTCTAGGAGTAACTGCCTATACCCAATCAGATGGCAATATTTCCTAGAAACCTCAACGGCCTCAAATAATATATTATAGGTATCACTGGAGAGCTTCGGATTTAAAGACTGAAATAGGATCAGGTTGTTTTTATATTCTCTTTGTTACTTTTTCACCAGTTTCTTAGAAAATTCACTTCCAATTATCAATCTGAAAATGGATTTGACTGGATTAAAAGTCTAAACCACTCTGACCACCCCTGCTGTCACAGACAAACTGACAGCCTCTATAGTTCTTGATCTGGGGAATTATGGGAGAATCTTGAACCTGTCAGGATGCTTGACCTGGTTCTTGTCCTGTGGGTGAATGACAGCACCACCATTTCTAGCTCCACTAGCTTTTCTGACTGAGAGCAGCCAATTCTCAGAGCTATAGACACAATATTTTCAATGAAAACTTCCATTAAAATAATATTGTGAAGTAGTCTTTTGGTGGAACCGATAGTGTTTTCTACCACATAAATGCCCATCAGTGGATAAATGGATCAAAAAACTTTGGTACATTAACACATTGGAATACATAGCAGAAAGAAAGAAGGAACTCCTACCTTTCATGACCGCATGGATGGAACTGGAGAGTATTATGCCAAGTGAAATAAGCCTAAGCCAGGATATGAAAGACAAATACCATATGAACTCACCCAATACAGAAAACTAATAAACAAAACAAATAAATGAGCAAAATAGCACCAAAGGCATGGAAACAAGGAACAAACTGACAGTGACTAGAGGGGATGGGGGAGGGTGATAAAGGGGGTGGTAATCAAGAAATAGGTATAGATGATGCACAGACGTGGACAATAGGATGGGGATTCACTATGGAGCAGAGTGGGGCAGGGCAGGGGAGAGCATTGTGGGGGGAAATTGGGACAACTGTAAAAGAACAACAACCAAAAAGGTGAAGAAAAAATGCACATGGCAGACAAATGGGCACAAGATCAGGAAGAGGGTATTGGGTAGGAGTCAGCACACAGAAGTTATAATCCTTCTTTAAGATCTCCAACAGTGCAACATGGCAAAAGTCACTCAGCATTTCTAGACCTCCATTTTCCTAAGTTTTATCTAAAGGGACCAGGCTTTACATCATTCAAGGTCCCCTTCAACTGAAACATTCTTTGAAGCTTGTTTAAAATAATACACAAAAACTAAGAAAAACTAAAAGAAAAAGAATGGATAGTCCATTTGGGCAGCTTGAGCCCACCATGGACAGCTGCAACTCTAAAACTTAAATCAGAGCCTATGTGACACCATCTCCTCCCCACCCCCAAAAAGTGTTCCTACGGAGTATTAGAATATGAAAAAAGAGTAATAAGCTGCAGCTTATTTGGGGTGGCCGAACAAATGGAAATCAACTGTGAAGAAGATGAGTCCAGCACTGGGAGGTCGTGGGTCTCTGCAGGAAGCAAGCATTTAAGGAAGAACAATGAGGAAGGAAAAAATGGGCCTGATGAGATCTGAACACGGGAGCCAGTCTTTCTGTGGAAAGCTGGTAGCAAATGGAGCACAAGTTCCTGAAACCTGAGGCTGGGGGTGCTGTAGAATCTGTTTTTTAAGTGATGTAAATGACAAAGGGAAGGATTTCTGAGCTTGTCAAATGAAAACCCAGAAGGAGGTGGGTTTGGTGCAGTGGCTCAGAGGTTTCTAAAAGCAAGTAGGTTCTTTCCATCTGTCTGCTCTCCCTCCTTTTGTGGCCATTTCAGCTTTATCGTAAGGTTGGCTTTACTCTGGGAGTCAAAATTATTAAACTGTTTCTCATACGTTGCTCAGAAAGAACTAGAGGGATGGTTTTGGGTGCTGTGCCAGAGGTCAAGGGAACTAGATCTCAAAAGCCAAAGGAAAACCTTTCTTGAATCACTGACCCAACTTTAGCCACACATCCATTCCTAAATCAGTTTCACTGGCCCTGGGCATGGAATGCCTTTCACCCAAACAAGCCACTGTAGCCATGAGGTGATCGGTCCTTATTGGGTTAGATCAGTTATGAAGAGCACAAAAGCTGGAACATGTAATTTCCCCTAAACTCATGGCTTCTCAGCAATGGAGGAGAGGAAACATGGATAGTAGATGGCAACGAACATGTCCACGCTGTGAAATGGGAATCATGACAAAGAGATGGCAACACATTTTATCTAGGAAATCAACTTCAAGTGATTTGTGATGGTCACCTGAAAAGATGCATTGAGAAGTCTTTCAAGACCTCATGAGAACATGCTCTATTTGATTATAAATATCTTCCCATGGCACTGAAAGATGTAGTCTGCATCACATGGCTTTATCATTCTTGATTTACCAGGAAGTTATCCACAAAGAAACATATATTGCCTAATTTCTGTAGTTTCCCTTAAATCAGAATCCAGAAGAGACAAAGAGATCGCATAAAGCCCTGTATCTTGTCCTATGGTCCCTGGCACTGCTGAAAGTTATGTTTACTGAATGGGCTCTTCAAATTCTGAACACTCTTGCCTGTAGACACACTAGAATAAATGAAAATGAAATATACTTAACACAGCAAATGAAGTGAGACAGAACTAAATGTGATGCATAAAATCTTTATTACATCTAGGAAGTAACAATATTACAGAGCAAGCTGCTGTGAAGATGGGCTATAGTCCATGATCCACACAATTCCCTCTCCTCATCATTGGTACCTGCACATCTATACACATCTGAGAGTAGATGGGGATGTTGCCTACCCCACCTTCTCAGCTCAGACCTAACCTCAAAGTGGGATGATGCACATAACAATAGGGACAGGCAGGTGTTGGTCATTGTGTTAAAAATATTGAATTCGATAAACATGTCTAGTGCAAGCTGAATACATATTTTTCTATAAGGGAATCTAGAAGATGTAGACATAATCTCTGTTTGTAATGAATTTGCAGTCTACCTGGGATGGGAGTGGGAGTGGGCTGCACCAAGCAGGTCTAACTCAGAAAACAGAAACCCTGGGAGAGGAAATATGATTCAGGGCATCTATTACACAGGTGGTGGAAGAGTTTAGAAACCCAAGAGGAACAGTAAGGCAACCCTAACTGAGCCACAAGAGAAACCCCCTACCATCCCTAAGTTTCTTGGGGAAAAGGGAAGACATTGTCCTACCAGAACCTTGGGCCAAGATCTTCCCCAAGAACACAGAGGAGCATAAGAGACCAAGTCATGGATGTAGACACCATACCAGGTGAAGATGGAGGAGGTAGAGGCTGAAGGAGGAAATACGTTGCTCTTTCCCTTCCTCTCACCCTCCAGTCTCATTAGAATATTCCTACTGGCCGACTACATCTGTATATCAGTTTATACGTATGTGACATGGGAATGCACAACATATAGGGCTCTGTCCCACAGAGGACAGATCTCAGGGAAAACAGGTCAGGCCCAGCATAGGAACTGTCATAATAGCTATAATTTATTACTTACTATGTGCTAAAGACTGTGATAAATATTTTACAACCTCTGTGTTTCATCTTCCCAACAGACCCTTGAGGTAAATTCTATTATCATCTTCACTTTTTTTTTAATGAGAAAACTGTGCTGGAGCAGTTAAGAACTTCCTCAGCTCATCCAGCTTGGAAGAGGCTGGGCCAAAACTCAAACTTATGTCTGTCTAACCGTCATGTCCAGGTTCTCCACAGTTGATAGGACACTGACCACCATAAAGCAGGATGTCAGAGGTGTTATAAAATGTATATACTTTTCAGGGCAGATGGCAAGAGTTCTCACGGGGAATACCTAACAAATAATCATGGAGGCTGGGACACTGGATTTACTCCTTCAAAGATGAGATCACAGAAATGACATTGGTCCAAGAACATGTGGTAGTTATGGGAAGAGAGAGCCAGTTGCTGGAGATACCAGTGCAGAAGGGAGGGACAGCATAGGAACAAACAGTGACAAGCAAATGTGGGGTGTTTTAATAAAGAGTGTATGTGTAAACTAGCTCAGCTGCTGCACAGAAGAACATCCGAAGTATAATTTAGAACCCGAGTTTAAAAGGCCTCTGATTTAGACTAGAGCTCCATTTTTGAAGAAATAAATTAAATACATCTTTATTATCATCTTTCACATTTGCATAATTCATAAAAATCTTCTAGATCCCTTAATCCCAGCTAGTCCTCAAGGTAGTTCATGTTATTTTTGCTGATTTTAAGTGATGAAATAGAGGTTGAAGAAAGGTAAGCAATTCACTGATAATCACATAGTAAGTATAATGTAAGAGTGGAGGACAAGACCTCATGCTGCCTGGCTCTGAATCTGAGATCTCTTCCTACATAATCAGTGCAATTTTCTGAAGACACCATGTTGGTTTCAAACTGCAGCAACTACCTCCAGGTAATTTTAAATGAGAAGAAACCTTATTCATAGCATCAGAGAGAAATTCATAGATCCTTAAAGCAAAGAAGCACCCAAGACTTGGACTCAAATGGGGGACGCCATCTTAATTGTCTCTCAGTCCGCTTGGTCTTCTGCAAGCCCCAACACTTCCTTCACTTTTCCAATGTGCTCAGAAAGTGAAACAGAGAGAAAGGTGCTCATATCATAGAAAGAAACAGGGCTTACTTGTCTAATCACTTAGAAGTCCTCTCTCTCTCCTATTCTATCTCTAGCTCTCAAACTCTCAGGAAGAAATTAGGATTGGATCCATTGTGTTTAGATGCTTCTGTTCAGTCTAATCAGCAGTGAGAAATAAAATCCACAAGGTCATAATATGGAAGGGGGTTGGCAAGACTCCTGCTGGGAGTGAGAGCAGAGGTTACAGGACAACATTACTTCAAATGGTATTTCCTGCAGTACGACTGTGTTCACGTGAGCATTGCCATACTGTCAGACAGTAAAGGGCATGCTTCCACTTATCAGGAAAGGCGCAAGGCAGGCACCAGAGAAGCAGGATGCTCATCACTCCATTTATGTGTAGAACAAACTGGCACTTCCTCCAAAGCAAGGCGCTTCAGGCTGATAAGCAGAGGGAGCACTTTAGGTCCCTCTGTTATTTCACATCCTAACCTGGAGACAGTTAACCCTCCAAGTCTTCTTCTCAGGCAAGAGGAGAGCTACTCATGGAGACATTTAAGAAGACTCTTCCGCAAGTTGTCATTGTTTTTGGAGGCCCAAGAACCTGGCTCTCTGGGATACACGCTTTATAATAACCTTAGGACCACCATCATTTCAGAAAGGATGTTTTATAATAAAAATGTCCCTTACATGTATATAGTTTACAAATTATTGTCATCACTCTCATTTCATTTAATTGTCACAATAACTTTTTATGATAGGAAGGGAAGGAGAAAGGCTATTTGTTTTCATGGTGTAACCATACGAGGACTGTCCTGAAAGTATTGGCAGCACAAACTTGTAATTATAGTGACATTGGCTTGATCCTTTCAGGATGGACCTCGGCTTGCATTTCCTGAGGTCTGTAGAGATTCACAGCATTACATGGCAGTTCGGTAGTATTTTCCTTAGACGCAGGTTCCCTTTATTCCCAATGCAATGTTCCTTCCTATGACACCACAGTTTTCACTTTACAATGTCCCTCTTCTATTTTCTCTTTTCTTTTTGAAATTTGATTGGTAACTCTCCCCGGCCACAGCTTTCCAATACCAATATCTCATTGAAGGTTTTATTCCTTCTAGGCCTTAACATTCTGTATTATCATCAAGTCTCTTCATTCACTGCCATGTTCTTTCTTTCATTGCTCACTGTTTTCCTTCCATGGATACTTTTGAAGGTGTGGGGTCAGCATGGCAATAGATGCTACTTTCCAGAATCTGGGAAGAAGCCCACCAAAGAGAAACATGCCCCCCACCCCACTGCTGACATTGGGTTACCCTGGTTCCTTGTTAGAGCATTACAATAACCAGAGTTGTTATAAACTCATTGTTTCCTCTTCCTTCTTCATTTTTAATTTCACTCCTATACAAACATTTTCTGGACTTTTAAATAATATTTAGATCTAAAAGAGTGGTACCCATTGTTTTTCTTTTCAAGGTTTGATGGCTCGGCATTGGAGTGAGCCATCCCTAATTCACTGCCGCATGAGCCTATTGCTATTTCCTCCCTTTGAGAAGAGGGTTCTTCTCCCTACTTCCTCTTAGGCTTGTGTGCTTTTGGGATTTGCGTGTCATGATCTGAGGAAATAGGACAAGGGTGGTGGTAATTTTCCAAACAGGTACACTTGTATTCACATCATGGATTCACCAAGCTGAAAGAAAGGCCCTGTGCACCCCTGCCTTAACCAGAGTAAAGGGGGAATTCCAAATGCCAGAGCCTGAAGGAACCATGGGGGTCCCTGGCCTTGTGCCATTGAGGAAACCAAGGTCAAGTGTAGCCAAGAGACCAGCAAGAGTCAACCTGCAGATGAGTGGCTTCAGAGCCTCAGGTCAGTGACCTGTCCAGCAAACCTCACTGTCTCCCTTTGATTCACAGGCTGGCTGCCTGATTGCATTGACATGAAGCATTTAGGAGGAATCCGTGAAATCATCTTTGAAAATTTCCTGCTGCGTTGCACTCTCGTAATACCAGGGTTAAAAGCATGGGGTGGGTGTGAAGAGCATTTCCAAAGGGCAAGCTGAGGGGGTGTTAAAATTGGGGGTGGAGAGGAGAGAGTGGGAAAGAAAAGGTTTCTGTGATAAGACTCACCGAGAGCCGGACTTATCCAGCACGAGGAGTTTGTTTGATGTATATTTAATTATGGATGTCTATTTAAGCTGGGAGTGTTGCATTCATGGGGTGGGCTGCTTCTCCTGGGAGCTGGTTCAACCTTTTCCTACTCTCTTTGTCAGTAGGAACCTCGAGGAAAGGAGGGTGTGGGGACAGGAGGCTGGGGTTGAATGCAGCTGTGAAGTCTGCCAGGATACAAATCTTGTTGCTGAGCAAATCAGGGCCTTTCCTGGCACCAGGCTATGAGGTTGGCCTGAATGAGGCGAAGAGCCATACAGTGTGAGGGGCGCGGGTCTGGAGAGTGAGGGCTGGGTAGAGTGTCAGTAATCCAAGAAGGCTGACTTCAATGTATAGCAAGTGATGGAGCAATCTATTAAAATATTAATAATAAGACAACAAACACTGATAGAGCCCCACTAGGCACCAGGCACTGTACCTCAAACTTGACCTCAGCTATCTCATTTAATCTTCACATCAACCTTCTCTACGAGAGTGAGCAGTGTGGTGATAGCCCTGTGATGAAGATAAACAGGACCAGAGGAGTTAATTGCCAAGATCACCAAACTAGTAAGAAAAGAAATGGGCTTGTGGCTCAAGGTAATCTGTTCCAAGGCCAGCGCTGAATAACAGAAAGAGGTCATTTTACACTATCCTGGTAGAACAGACATGGTTTGGTTTTTAGAGCCAAATTCCAAGTCCTCTCTGACTCCTGAATTTGCCCTTCTCACCACCATGTTATATGGTTTCTTTCTCAACCCTTGGCCAGACCCATGTGCCCAAGAACATAAATCAGCTAATGGAATCAGAAGGACGGGGTAAATAGCAAAGTCCAGTGAGGGGAGTCCAAAAAAATGGCTAGGAAAGAACAAAACAGTGTGGAGAAGGCAAGCAGGAGAGCTGAGAATCAAAAGCTTGTGGTTATGACAAAGAATTCTTTCTAACAGGCTGGTTTTTCTATTTTCTCCCCCCAGCTGATCTGATGACAATCTCATTCCAGCTAAATTCTCCTGTGTCGTACAGTTCTGTTTTTCCATCTCATTTTCTCTCACCTATTTTATTTCCATTCCATTAAACACCACCCCCTCTTCCTTCCTGACCACTCTATTTTCTGCCTGGCCTAGAGATGCTCCCCAAGCACCAGCCCCTCGAAAACAGCTTGTCTTCTTCCTCTGCTGGGTGACTAATAACTTTTCGCTCATCTTCAAGTCATCTGGAGGCAGGACGGTTTCTACCCCACACAGGAGCTTGGGAGGCGACCCAGGGTGGGTGGCAGGAGAGGGCAGAAAGAAGGAAGATGGAAAAAAAGAAAGAAAAACCAGGGATATAGTAAGAAAATGATAAAAAGGAAACAAAATGAGAGGAGAAGAGGTGGATGGGAATGAAAAGAATACAGAGAAAAGCTTTCAATTCAAGCAGCAAAGGAAGGCATGTAAGATAAAAAAAAAAAAAATGATTGCAGGTGATAAAGAGAAATAGAAAGGGAGAAATACAGAAAAGATAAGGCATAGGAGAGAGAGGAAAAATACTGAGAAAATAGCAAAGGCAAGGGGCCCAGGCAGGAGGGTGTGAAACAAGGCTGAAGGGGGTGAAGAAGCAAGAGAAAGTAATCACACAAGTTGGGGCAGCAGGGAGGGACAGAGATCACCAGCAGAAAGAAATATAGAGAGAAAAGGAAACGAACCCAGCAGGAAGAAGATAGATGTAAGGAAAACAAGATTGAGAGAGAACCTTAGATAAAATAAAAAGATTATTTTTAAGTCTATTTTTTCCCTTGCCTCAACAAATGCCTCATTATATTTAACAACACCTGAGCACATGAAAATAGCTAAAAAAAAAAAGTACAAGTAATGTCATGAAGCTGTGTTTCCAGGGGATATTGTATAAGAAGCAGTGTCCCCTGGAAGATGGCTTCATTTAAGCTTCAGGAACTATGTAGCCACCATGATCATAGATAATATCAACTGAAAACACACTACATGCTTGCACTGTGCTCAGCATGTTTGTTGCCTATGTTATTGCATGTATCCTCACAACAGCTCTATGATGCAGTTACTACTATTATCTTTGGTTCTCAGATGAGGATCCAGAGGCTTAGAGGGGTTAAAGTAACTTGTCCCAGTTGTACAGCTTTACAGACCAGACACAGCTGAACGCCAGAGCCCGTGCCCTTGACCACCAAGTCCCAGAAAAGGAAGCTTGACCTCAGAAAGCAGAGAGTGCAGGGATGACTGAGCCTCTTCCTTGTAGCCAGCACCATCCTGGTGGGCGGGGGATGCTCAGAGATAAAGAAGGCATAACCTTGGCTCCCAAGAAAGAAATGGGATAATAGTGGAGGGAAGATATGGGAAGGGACAGTTTACTTTGGGTGAATGTAGTGGTTTCTTGGAGGTAAGAGCCAAATGCTGCCGGGACAGGGATGTTAAATTGTTACTGAGCAAACAGACAGTCGTTCACGTGGTGCCTTGGTATATGAGCCAACAATTAGTGCTGAGAGAAACAGGTCTTCATTTACAATATTCCAACCTTGAGTCGGGGTAGGGACACTGGGAGCACTTCAGCTCCAAGACCTGGTCTCTTATGAGACCCAGCGCTTCCCTTGCTCCCCAAAAGGCTACAAACCAAAACCAAGCCCAGTAGTTCCCCATCTCTTATCTCTCAGCTCTCCCCTTCAGGATCTGGGGTACGTTGTCCTCAGCCTCCATATAATGGCCCAGGAAAGCATGTGCCACGTTACACTGAATCATGGTGACATCCAGGAAAGGCACAAGTCCTAAGAGTGTCCTCTCTGTATGTCCTGAGTTCCAAGAGCCCAGATAGAGTCAAGGTCTACAAGGCAGAGTCTTTGGTGGCTTTGTAGTCAGCTGGAGCAGGCAGGGTCACAGCAGCAGTGCATGCCTGCTTTCTCTCTAGCCCAGGGTGCACAGCCAGAACCTGACTACAGACTGCACGGCTGCTTCTCACATGGCTGCTGCAACACACTCCTCCAACATCACCCTGCTTCGTGCTCTCTCAAAGCTGCCTGCCCTTCTTTTTAAATCCTGAAAGTCAAGTGCACCTCTTGCCCTGGGGCAGTAGCACAGCTATTATCTAGCTGCCAGCTTGCCATACTTGCAAACTACCTTAAAAGCTGTATTATCTCCTTCCCCATCCCCTAAACCAGGGACTGTGGGGGAATATCTGTGCCTCTTCAAAATGGCCCTTCATGGGGAGGGTAGAAGTTCTCAACAAATGTTTTCTATTAAAAAAAAAAAAAAAAAAAAAAGCAGGCAATTAATACTTTTAGTTTTGTGTGTTACAGGTCCCTGAGACAACTACTTAGCTCAGCTTTTGTAGCACCAAAGTAGCCACTGAAAACCTGTAACTGATTAAACAAAGGTGAAGGATGTGTAGAGAGACATGTACATGATCAGGGTGGCATTGAAGGACATGGGGTTTCCTAAGCATTGCTATCGCCTTCCTCAAGTGCCAGTGTCACCCAGGGCGAGATTGGGTTGGGCTAGAGATGTGTGTTGGGGCTGGGTGACAAAGCATGTAGAAATCTTCAAGTAGAGTCCTTGAAATAAGTTGGAAGCAGAATTTTTACATATTCCAACTTAACTTGAGATATAAACAACAAAGAGGAGATACTGGAATCTCAAACAATATCTGAGGCATGGGTGGGAGAAGGCCCCAACTGAAGTAGAAGCAACAGGGGTGCAGAGACAGCCTCTCAATGCTGTTTTGAAGGTTGAGTTGATGGGCTTTGGTGGTTAACTAGTTGAGAAAGAAATGGAGTAAGACTCTGAGATGTGTAGCATGTCCCTCTTGGCACTTGTGCTTCCAATGCGAATCAAAATAATTAAGTGAAATAAAATTCTGAGCTATTTTACAGAACCAAACAAAAAAGTGTCTGTGCATTTGTGTGTGTGTGTGTGTGTGTGTGTGTGAAATTTTCTGATTATAAGCATAATACAGCTTATTCTACTTAGATAAGATACCATAATAGATCATGTAAAAAGCTGATCATGCAAGGTCTGTCCAGAAAGTATGACATTTATTAAAGAAGATACAAGATAAAAGGAACATTGTATATAGGACAATGATGCCCTCAGTCCCCTTCAAAGTAGGTATCTTTGGACCTTACACAGTTCTCCCAATCACCATCAGCTACCCCATTGTATTTGCCTGAATCTTATCCATGATCTGAAACCTCTGCCCTTTCAAAGGTGATTTTAGTTTTGGGAGAAGCCAGAAGTCACAGGCTGCCAAATCTGCACTATAAGGGGGCTGAGTCACCTGGCTGATTTGATGTTTTGCCAAGGAACTGCATTAAACGTGACCATAATGCCAATCGTGAAGAAGCTGCCAATCACCAGTTGCCCATAGCTGCAGTCTTCTAGACCATTTGAACCGTTTCCACAGAGAAAGGTTCAAGCTTAATGCAAACTTTTAGGCAGATTTGCCTTTCTACTTGCTCAGTCATATTGAATGTGATGGCCACACAGTAACACGCTCACTCAATGGCATCTACCACTCACTAGTCCAATGAAGTTGTCATTGTTCACACTTTCGCATTCCAGTACACTCTTCTTGGTTGCCAAGTTACATCAATATCATGCAAACCATTCTGGTTACATTAACAATAATTTAACTGTTACCAGAGAGATCTCATATATACATTTCCAAGTGACCATGCAACCCTCTATGAATCACTTCAAATCCTTTGGACCTCACCTCTTATTTCAGCCATGTCAGGTGTAGCCTAACCATACCTTGCCTCAAACATGCATTAGATGCCTCTAATATTTTGCCCCAGGACTTCTCTGACTGTATATCAAGGAATGCTTACATGAAATAGTTTGCCTGGAAACATGTAGCTGGAAGTCAGAATCAGTATCCAAAGGATCAGCTCTTGACCAGTGGGAGCTGGGAACAAATAAATGCCTTCTCCTTCTCTCCCATAAGTAGATAGTTCTGAGATGAGTGCATACTGGTGGGATTTAGCACCAGCTGTCTGTAGTGATGATCAACTCAATAAAGCATCCTCGTATTCCCTTTTCCTCCTCTGACTCACTTCCCTGACCTCTCTCTCAAGCTCGCCTCCTGGATCAACTCTCTAAGAACTACCCATCCAAAGCATTTTTTTCTTAAATGCTCTGTTTCTAGAACTAAGGAAAAGGAAGTTGATTACCAGAAGAAGCTGATCTATTTATTTATTTTTGCCTAATTGGTCAACGTAGACATTCCTGTTTAGGAGGCAGCTTCCAAGTGGTAACTTTGAGACACAGGTTCTTCCTTTTGGGAAGCGCTGATGTCTTTTAGAACCTCAACGTTCTCTCTGAAGGAGCCAGTGAATACGGTAACCTGCTTCTTTAACTATCTCAGGACTTACATGACATATGTTCGATGCTCTTGTATTTCATAGATAAGCATGGAGTCACATGACCCTATCCAGACACATGGATGCCTAGGAAATATAGTTCCTGCTCAGTAGTCTTCTTTTAGCAAATACTACACCATGAAAGGAAAGCATGTATTTTGAAGAAAAGCTACTATTTTTACATCAACATTTGATGTATAAAATTTGGAAAATTTAGTATAAAATATAAGTCTCCATGACTCCATTATTAGAAATAACCACTATTTCATTTTGATACATTTCTATGGATTTTCTAAATAATTAATCATTTTAGAAATGTGTTATATATAAAACATACACATACACACACATTAAAATATTATAGTAATTACAAGTTTACATAGTGCCTCAATTCACCTAATATTTTGTTCTATTGTTATATTAATTATATTATTAATATACTCATATATCAATTATATAAATGTTAAAATAGTACATAAAATTTTCCTCATTGTAGTCATACCTTTGAGATGTCAGGAAGGCTGAATCAGAGTGGAGACAAATTTTATTGGGCACAGACATAGCTCACAGTTTGGGGGTAGATAAGACCTGAACATAAATCAACAGATGTTCTATTTGTTAAGAGTTGACTCATGAATAGGTACACTGCTGAAATGAGGCCACCAAACACTTCCTGTGTCCTAACTTTAGCCACTAATTTTTCATTTTTCCTTCAAGAGCTTAGTGAAAATAATGAAGTTCATTGCTGATATTGCATGTTACAGAAAGGAAACAACCACCTTAAATTAGTTTAAAAAAATTAAACTATTATTGCTACCAGCACAAAGTCTGTAACATAGCCCCACAGAGAAGAGGAAAAGGGAATGGAAGGCGAAGGTACTGTCCCCATTTGGACACAAAGGTGTCATCTGAAGTCAAACATTCAGGTAGTTCTGAGATTTAGGAGGATGAGGGTTTACCCTCCGTGGGTTAGGAATAGTATACAAAGAAGCATATTTATAACTAGCATTAATCAAATTCCTAAAGATGAACAAACTATTTTGCTTGGGGTAATCATGTCTTTTTTTTCTTTTTACCCTTTACCACCATGCAATTTAAACATTAATGCTCCTCCACTGAATTGCAGGTCAAATTCATGCAGCGCTAAACAACACGTGGGTGGAAATGGGATGGAGATGTTATGTGATTTATCCCCAAACTGCCATGCAAGAAAATATTTTAATTCTTCATGCTGTAAACATATGGCCCCAGAGAGTCATGGGAGTCCCAAGGTGGAAGCTATGACTTCATTAGGGATAAGAGGGAATGGAAGTATTGATGACTGGCTTCATGGAGGAAATGGAACATACTCCACAAGAAATCAAGCTCTAATTGTTTACTTATCCAAAAAATAATATATGGCTAAGAATTTGTTCTGGAGCCAAATTGACTAGGTTGAATCTTGTGTGATGCTTCCTAAGAAAGTGACCTTGACAAATAACCTTAACTTTTCTGTATGTCCTGTATAAAACAGGGCTAATAACATTCGGTTATTGTGATGTTTCTATGAGAAATGTATACACGAAAACATGCAAAGCATTCCGCACAATTTTTGGCCCATGGCAAGTGACCCCTAGATGTTACCCAGTTTTACCAAGCACTAAAGAAATGCTAAAAGGCATTTGTAAAATTGTCTGCAATCCTGAAATACCAAGAAATTGTAACATTTACTTTAAACATTGTGAAGACTGGCAAATTTTCTGAAACGTACATAGAAAAATAGAACTTTCACAAAGACCTAAGTGAACTTTACAAAAGAAAAGCAAAAAGGCAAGGTTGTTCCAATCAGATATGAAGACAAAATCATAGTAATAAGAAGTGATGGATTTAAATAGTAAAGGTTAGCCAAACTAGTGAAGGAAAAGAATTTAAAGATTCTCAATAAAGAGTATAAAGAGCTTAAATCTGATCCATTTATATGTAGCAACTTAGCATATGATGGAGATGGCACAAAAAATCAATGGGAATAGGATAAATCATTTAATAAATGGTGCTGGGAAAACTGGATCACTACATGGTACATGGGGAAAACTAATGTTAAGCTCCTACCTTACACAGGATGGATGGATCAGGCCTCATATATTAAAAAATAAATAAAAGTATGTGCAACCAATAATTCACAATCTCAGAGAATTACAGCCTTCTGGTAGATAGATTCTTGTTAAATATGACCCCAAATATATAAACTATAAGGTTTTGGAAAAAGCATGGGTTTTATATCAAAATTATAAATTACCATCCAAACATTGAAACTATACATAAGACTAATAGGTTAATTTATTTTGGTGATATTGTATTTTCAGTGACAAACTAGGACAGCACCTTTGCCCTGTTCTGATTTAGGAGTAAGTGTATAGTTTCTGATCATTTGATAGAATTTCAGCTATAGCAGTTTTTTGTCTGTTTCTTTCTTTCTTATTATTGTTTTCAGGAGATACTCTTTATCAAGTTGAAGACTCTGCCTGCTAGTCTTAGTTTACTGAGAGTATCCTGATGGAGTGTTGGAAATTGTTAAATGTTTTTTCTGTATCACTTCATATGATCACATGAGTTGACTTCTTTGGCTTGCTGATTAGTGGATAACATTGATGAGTTTGGGGACCAGCCTTGCCTAGCTGGGCATATTTACTGGTATTGCTTAATTTTTAATATACAGTACTAGATTTGGTTTGGTAACATTTTATTGAGAAGTTTTCAATCTATGTTCATGAACTATGTTGGGAAATAGTTTTCCTTTCTTACCTTTAACTGGTCTTATTACAGTAAGGTCAACCTCATAGAATGAATTAGGAAATGTTCTCTCTGCTTCTGCTTCTATTTTCTGGAAGAAATTCTGGAAAATTGGCATCAATGTATTTTTTTTTTAAGATTTAATAGAATTCATCTATAAAACCAGCTTGGCCTGGCGATTTTGTGAGAAGTTTGTTGAGTCCTTTTATGGCTTTGTGAATTTCATCTAGATTATCAAATTTGTGAGTATTTTTTAATACTTTTCTTTATTATCCATTTAATGTCCAAAGTATTGGTAGTGATGACTCAACTTCCATTTCTAATAATTATAACTTGTGCCTTTTTTTTTCCTTTATAGTAGTTAGTCTGGCTAGATATTTATCAATTTTATTGATCTTTTCAAATAAACAGTTTTTTGGTTGTATTGATTTTCTCTATTGTTTTCTTATTTTGCAATTCATAGATTTTTGCTCTTATTTGTGTTAATTACTTTATCTGCTTGTTTCAGACTTAATTTGCTTTTACTTTTCTGTTTTTCTAAGGTGGAAGATTATATTTTTGATTTTAGATTTTTCTTCTTTTCTAAACTAGATAATTTAGTGCTATAAATTTTACTCATAATACTGCTTCCATTGCATCCTGCACATTTTATTTTTATTTATTTATTTATTTTTAAGATATTTTTTAAAACTTATTTTCAGAGAGAAGGGAAGGGAAAGAAGCAGAGAGGGTGAGAAACATCAATGTATGGTTGCCTTTCACCTGCCTTCAGCCACAGACCTGGCTGGAGACCTGGCTTGCAACCTGGTTATGTCCCCTGGCTGGGGAATTGAACCAGCGACCTTTGGGTTCATAGGCTGGCACCTTATTCACTGTGCCATCAGCCAGGGCTGCATCTGGCACATTTAAATCAGTGGTATTTCAATTTTTATTTAATTCAAAATATTTAAAAATTTCTCATATGACATCATCTTGACCAATTGCTATTTGGAAGTATGCTATTCAATCTTGAAGTATTTAAGGAATCACATTTATGTTTCAGATAATGATTTCCTTCTTAATTCCATTGTAGTCAAAGAGCATGCTTTGCATTATTTTTATTCTTTTAATTTTAAAGTATATTTTATTGATTATGCTGCTACAGTTGTCCCAAATTTTTTCTTTTTGCCCCTTTTCCCCAAGGTACCCCCCTTCCCTCCAGAAATCCCCCTCCTTAGTTCATGTCCATAGGTTGCACATGTAAGTTCTTTGGCTTCACCCTTTCCTATACTATTCTTAACAGCCCCATGGCTATTTTGTTCCTACCAGTTATGCTTTTTAATATGCACTATTTCCTCCATTCTTCCCTTTCCCCCTCCCGGATGATAACTCTCTAAATGATCTCCATACCTATGATTCTGTTCCTCTTCTGGTTGTTGGCTTAATTTGTTTTTGTTTTCTTAGATTCAGTTATTGATAGTTGTGAGTTTGTTGTCATTTTCTGTTATGGCCCATAATGTGGTATTTGGTGCATGTTCCTTTAGACCTTGTATTCTACTATTGTTAATGGAATATTCTATAAATGTCAGTTAGATAAATTTGATTGATTGATTGTGCTGTCCAGGTCAACTATATCCTTACTGATTTTCTATCTACTTGGTCTACCAGTTACTGAAAAAAAAGCAGCATTGACTTTTTCAATTATAATAGTAGATGTATCTCTTACTCCTTTCTGTTTCTTCAGTCTTTGCCTGATAAATTCCCACTCTTATTTGTGCTTGGCTCTATTTTTAGGTGCATACATATTTTGCATTGTCATTTGTTCTTGGGAAATTAACCTCTTTATTATTACATAATACTCCTCTTTATTCATAACCATTTTTGTTTTTGTTTAATCCCCAAATCTGTAGTTTTTAAATCTGATAATCAGAATGTTGTGAAATTACCATATACGTCTCTGGTCTACTCCTTGAACCCGACCTCTGTTCCTTGCATCTGATTGTCCTCCACTCCCCTGCTAAATCCCAAATTCTCTCTCTCTATTTCCACTGAAGAACCGCGTCTCTATTTCTCTGCAGTAAGCACAGCCAGCTGCTGGTCATGCTTTATTTCTTATAGAAACTCAGCTGCTTGGGTGCTTACCAGGAGCAGCTGTTAGACAATCTGGAGGGAAAACTAATGATTCTTTATTTGGGAGGAAGGATGCTGGTGAAGGGACAAAGTAGAAATATTTGAAGGCATCCAGGGGCCTTGGATAGAGGGCATCAAGGGACACATCAGAGAGGAGAGAGACATGGCTGTCTTACTGCCTAGCTCCTCCACCCCTTAGGATAGGACCACTGTGGGCCATCCAGGCCAATTAGCCCAGAGACAGTGAGGGTCAATGAGTTGGCAGCAGGTATCAGTCATTGGAGTCACCCTTGTACGAGCTCCTTGCCTCTATGAAGAGAAAAGCCACTTCCTATTCATTTGGGCCACATTTTAACTCCCTGAATCCATCCCTCTTCTCACACTGAGCATGCCTCTTGGGTCCCAGAGGTGAGATGAAAGCACAGAATTTAAAACTGTGAAAGCAATCCCCGTGAAACTGTGGCATGAGAGACAGAGTCCTTGGTTGTGAGCAGCAGGGATCTGGGGTGTTAGCAGGCCAGCTGCATCCCGGGCCTGAAACCTGGGCCTGACTTTAGCACCACCTTGGGCAGGCAACAGACTCTCTCTTGGTCATTGTTTCTTCATCCTGTTGGATTTGATGAAATGTGTTTTAGCAAGAAAAGTTAAAGAACAAAGAAAAGAGAAGCCCTGGAAAGTTAGTTGACCATAAAGTCAATATAAATCTGTGGCATGACGTAACTCTGATAAAACTATGGTGATGCTATTGCTCTTAAGGAGAGAGCTATCTCTTCTTCTTTGTTCAACTCTGATCAGGTTACTCAAAATACAAAGCTTCATTCTGAATCACGATTTTAGAAGGCACATCCAGGAAAGAGAATCTGGGAGAGTGAATGAGAAAACTACAAATCAGGGCAATTTGCAACCTGGGGCAAAGGAGACCAGGGGAGATTAGATTTATTTTATTATATCAATGGTTAACACATGGTTACAACCTAGTAAATAATTATTTGTGCCAAATACTATCCTGAGAACTTCATACACCGTTTTCTCTCATTCTCATCACTTGGTCTGAGGGGAGCTATGCATGTGTGTGCATGTACCTGCTGTCAAACTGATGAGACAGATTTAATGAGTTAGGCAACTATGTCAACATTTATTCTTAACACCGGTTAATAGTAGAGGGTGCCTTGGATTTAAATCATGTCTGTCTGACTGAAATAACTGACACAGGGTAGGACAACAGTCAAGACTTCAGAGGTGTTCTCCTTGTATCTGGCTGTAGGACCAGGACCTATGGGTGAAAATCATTTGGTGAGAGAATGCACCTGACTTCATTATAAACTTCTTTAAAAATGAAGCTTCAAGGCAATTGGATGGGCTGTCTCAATAGAGTGAGAGTCCTCCGGATTGACTGAAGGCATTGAGATAAAAGCAAGGCAGATATTGGCTTGGGATATCGTTATGGTCATTCATGCACAGAATAGAGTGGGTTAGATGGTCCCCAAGGTCCTTTCAACCCTAAGAATCTGTGATTCTTCCATTGACAGGTTTTAGCGTATTTTAGCAGTTGATTCTCTTTAGATTCCGTAAAGCATGCAGAATTTATCCTAAAATAGGTTGGTGTCAGCATTTCTCAAATTCTAAGAGAAACAATAAATAAGTTAAAAAATAAAAACCACCACTTTATTGATCCCTTTCAGGACCTAAGTGCTTTACATACTTCAATCACCACAACTTCTTGGATGGTCTCTTTTTTAATCATTTTATTGTATGGGAGGGGCTGAGTTTTACATCAAGTTCCTGAGTACAGGAGGTAACAGAAAGGAAATTGGAACCTAAGCCTATTTGTTGCTAAAGCCTCATTTCTTATCATTCTATTTTACCCCTTCCATCCAAATGGTAAAAATTTCCCATTATTGATAGTAAATATGAGGGTTAATTAAAAGAATCTCTCATGGACTAGTGATTTTGTAAGTGCCTTGTGCTCTTACTGAAACTAAAAAACTTCATTTAATCCTCACAGTGGTCTTAAATAATTATTTTTACTATTATTTTATAAACACAAAACTGAGAAGCAAAAAAACTGAAGACATTTCCTTTTGTTGCTATTGTGATATCTGGTAGGACCAGAGTGCCTTCATAAATCCAGATGTCTTTGCAGTGAACCGCTATGACCTGGAACATAGGACTGAAAAAGACCATAGTAATAAGAACTAAATAACTTGTTTGGGCTCTTAATGCTTGATAAATCTAAACCTAGAATCCATTTTTTGATTCTTAGTTAATTCTCTTTTTTTGCACACCAGCAACGCTGATCATAAAAAGTCAATAAACTGCGTGGCTCTGTTTTTATGATTAGTACTTCAAATCTCATTTTTTCATTCATTCATATTATCTATCTAAATAGAATACATGTTTGTTATGTGGTATGATTATATAAGTTGCTAACATAAAGCGGTATGGGGAAAATCTAAGAGAAAGGAGAATCTGAGCTGAAATACAAGAATCAAATCCAGAAAATGTCCCTTCCCACCAACAGAGAAATTGATAGCAAAAGATGACTTCCTCTGCTGAGTTGAGACTCAGCTCCTGAACTCAGCCAAAGAAAACAAGGGACTGAAATGATTTCTGAAGCACATTTTGAAAGGGGAGCAATATTTTTTTCTCTGGATTTTTTGAAGCATGGAAAAAATTATTAGACAAGTAGGGGTGACAAGGTCAACCAGTTGAACTCCCATGATTTACTTCAGTCTTCTGTACATCTCAGAAGTAAAGAGTTTATCTCGGGAACTGGAATGGAATGCAAAGTAAACTCAGTGGTTCAATGAGCTGTCACTATGAGTGAGTTAGCTTCAGCCCTGTGGCTGGAGATTAAAGAGAGAAAATAGCCATTTGTCCCTGTCACAATATTGAGGAAAACCTGAGGTTCAAGACATCTGGGTGATTTTTGGATCTAGCACAATGCCTCCTAAAAGAGGACCTTGTAGCCTTGTGTCCTCCAAATGTCATACCTAATGTGTATGATGATTGAAAAGGTTCTCAAATCATTGCAGGTGGTACGTTAATCTAACACTAAGAAAGGTAAATCACATGATGAGAAAATTATTTTCATTTTCTTCCAGTTCTTCAGATTAAGTTAAACAGAAACTCCCAGTTTGAGGCTAATAGATCTTTACCATCTCATGTTATCTTCCATTTTAAACAGGAAAAATAGGCCTCATACTGAGAGTCTTGGACCAGCAAGAATATCTCTACCTAAGATTCCATAAAATTTCATTGTTTCTATTGGATTTAATTTTAAAGATATAGTTCATGCTCAATGCCGGTTTCATGTTTGAGAATTCACTTACTTGCTAAAATTTATTTGCAACCCTGAAATCAATACCTGCAGCATAAGCAAAGTGGTGGGAAAAAACCTGAGTCACCCCACTCATGTGTTTCCATCTGAGATTGAACACGGTGACACTCTGCTTTCTTGTTTCAGCTCTAATATTGTAAGAAAAAAAAAAAGTGTGCTTTTTATGGTCCATTTAGTGCTACTTTTTTTTTTTTTTTTTTTTTTGCATTTTTGTGGGGGTTTTATTGTTAGTGATTTTTCTGTCTGATGTGGCCCATAAGCATAGTGCTGAAAGTGCTATCTTATGTTCCTAAGCAAAAGAAAGTGCCTGACAGAGAAAATACGTGTTAGATAAGCTTCATTCAGGCATGAGGTGTATTGAATTTAATATTAGTGAATCAAAAATATGTGTTTAGTCAACAGTATATATTATTAAGTAAGGTGTCTTAAAACATAAACATATACCCCCCCCCCAAAAAAAAAAGGTTACATAATAATGAAATTGCATGACCTGAAGCTTATGGGAACCTAATCCTGTATTTCCCCTTGGTGCAATGGTTTAGTATTTGCCCATTCTATGTTTGGGGGTACTGTATAGTACTTATCTATAAGAACTGGTAGATACCTCTATTGAGAATTGAAAATACTTCTATTTTAGGCAAGTGATTTGAGCCTTTCATATATGAAGGTACTAGTTAAAGTATCCTTTAAAATAAATGTAGGTTAAAAAAAATTTAACTAAAAACCAGTAAACTGCCCATAAATAATACAGGTTGTTTACTGTGATAGCCAAAACTTGAAAGCAAAAAGGTAAAGTCACTTCTCTGCTTTCTGAGTAATCGGCCAAAATATTTAATCAATCACTGAGCCTCAGTATCCATGTCTCTAGAGGGACCAACCCTTTTCACATAGCCAGGTGCTGCTGAGCAAACAAATTGAGGAACATTTTGCAGCCTATAAACAACCTTACCAATATGAATGAGGAATTGTCACAATCATTGTTATTCTCTTGATGACAAATTGCGAGGATTACCAGCTCCTCTGAGTTCCTCTGCTGCTGCAGTTTCAGCTGTCAGAGAGAGAGAGAGAGAGAAAGCATATTTGGTATGCTCCCCACCTTCTTTACCCACTAATAATGAAAAACTAATGACCTTTTTTCCCATGTTGGTGAATATTTTTCCTGTCAACTTTGATATGCTCATAATGTGGGCAGACAGATTATTTATGACCAGGGAAATTAAATATTATTTCATTTCTCCTAATACAATCTGTGGCGTCTCCCTGCCCCCAGTTCCTCCCCATTAAGGTTATTGTCTTTTCTGCTCCAACTGGCGGCGTGCTGTTGGGCTGTCACGGCCCTGGCAGAACGCTCTGTGCGTAATGGAGGTGGAAGAAATGGTGTAATTTGCAAGGCTGCCTCTCCCGTCTCTTCTAAATGAAGACATTTGGTCCCTGCGAGTCAGAACCCATCTTGATGAGTGTAGATGCATTTGGACTAATGGAATAGGACAGCGATGGTGTAATAGATTTCCTGAACTGGGGTTTCTTACTCAGAATTGCAGAATTTCCGAATTGGGGGCATCACGGAAGACCATCTGTTCCAAGTCTCTGAATTCTGCACGTGGGGAAACTGAAGAGCAGAGAAGGGGGCTCATTTAATAACTCTCCAGTGAAAAAGCAGGGTTTTCATGGCCAAGCCCCATTCCGATAATCATTTCAGGTTTTGACTTCCATCCTCTGCAGGGGCCATGCCTCCGCTAAGTGCTTGGAGAGACCATCCTATTTTACAAGGTCCAGACACAGGACTTTCCCAAATGCCTTCCATGGCTCTGTGCCTTTGGTTCATCACCCCTCCCCCACCCCCGCAGGCAACTGAGATGGCAGAGCTCCTCAAGGGGTAGGCGGGAGTCTTGTTAGGCTTGCGGCCAGTAACTCCTCCTCCCGCCCAGTCCTGCCTTCCTCCCCCCCTCACATATCAAACCCCTGCAGGTCAAACTCCACCTTTTACCTGCTCCAGGAGAACTCAACCTGTAGCAGTGAGGAGCTGAATATGGGGTGAGATTCTTTGCTTCCCAGTTCTCATGTGCACGTCACACCTGCAATGTGCCCAAATGGGTACAGGTCTGGTGAAACGCAGCCCCCTCCAGTGTGGAGATCCTTGCCTGGCGGTAGGGGTGGATGAGTAGAAACCACTACGCTGCGCCACTACTAAACCCAGGCCCCTGTTACATCTTGGCTACGCGTGTGCAGTGTGGACCTAGCTAGGCTCCCACCTCCCTCCAATGTCTTCTCTCAAGTAAAAACCCAAATCTGATGATGTCACTTCTTGGCTTAAAAATCTCTCAGGGAAGCACTATTGGTTGCAGTTCAATAAAACCCCAAAACCCCAGATTTTTATGTAGTCCCAACCTGTTTCCCCAATATCATGTCTTTCTTATTTATTAGGCCTTAGTGACATTTACCTGCTTTGAGTTTCTCAAACCCATAGGTTCTTTTGTCTCAGAATCTCCATACCTGCTCATTGCTCCACACAGAACAGTGTCTTCTCTTGTCTTTCCTGAGTTGCTAACCCAGCACACCCTGGACAAGCTGTCGTATTTGTCATCTCCTCCAGGCCATGGAGTTTTGTAGGTCCTGTGCTACAGATCCCAGGGGTAGCCGGTCACATTGCTTGTGCTCATTGATGTATGTATTTATTCTCATTATTTGATGGTAGTTGTCAGTAGTGTTCCTGAAGCAAAGGATGGCCTTTTCTAATGTGCACAGGGCTTCCAACTAAACATAAGAAGTAGAAAGGGCATTCACTTCCTCAGCCACCCCTCAGCCACCTGCTTCAGCTACCAGCCACAATTTATTCCTTGTATATTGTTATTTTATTCATATGGCTCTTTGTATGCTTACCTTATTCTTTGTCTCCTCCATTAGATTATAAGCACCAGGTGGTTAAAAATATCATTTTTTCACCTACAAGTAAATGGTCTGCCTTATACAGTGCCTGACCTATAAAAAGTGCTCAATAAATATTTGTTGAAAAATAGAATGATGTTGTATAAACCAGGAAAGTGAACAGGTGGCATTTGAGCTAAACTGCGAAATCGGATTTTAGAACGACTCCGTGGAAAAGAGGCATTTTTGGTGATGGTGGGGAACAACTCTTGACTTATTTTTTACAATGGGACAAAAATCACCTATGTTAAAGGGACAGGCACAGTGTCAGCACCACACCTGACATGGCAACACCCAAAAACATTCCTGTTTGCATTCTCATCATTCCCTTACTATAGCAGAAACATTCATCTCATCCATTGAAAAGCACAGTGTTATATAAAAATATAAAATCAACGTTTATAGTCAGCTTGCATGGTTTGGAGAATTCTCTGGAGGAATTAGGATTTTATAACTTTTGAAGTCCCTTCCAGCCTTGCAATTTACATTGAGGCAGTGGAAAAAAAAATAGACTTCACAGAAGATTAAGCACATCACATAGCCCAGGCTGCTGGGATATCTCTAGAAACTACTACCCACGCTTCTCTTTCTTACAGAATTTTGCTCCCCCCTCTGTTGCCATGATCTGCCACAGAAATGCCCCTGGGAGGCCAAAGAAACTCGGGCAGACTTTACCTCACCCAACTTTAGTGACTGTCTTTAAACTGCATGTACCAAAGGAAGGATGTTCATTGGCAAATTTTTAGTAAGTCCCCTTTACATCTCCAGAGCTAGGTACCTCAGAACACTTTAGAAACATTCCCCTGCTTTAAAAAGAAAAACATTACGGATTTCAAAATTCCTAAATTCATGGTGCATCCTCAAGATTGAGGTTACTTGTGATTTTTTCCAAGTAGTGGATTACTTTTTCATTTCTTTCTTTTTTTTTAGGTCAGAGTATTTTTTTCTTTTTGTATGTGTGTTAAATATATTTTGTTAATACCTTGCACTTTCCAAAAAGAAGAAAGCAAAAATAAAACCAACTGAGATCTTAACAACTTCTATCCTTCCTCTAGAAAATAAAATCCCGTTGGGCAAGCTTTGGGTTGTTAAATGACTTGAATAGCAGAGGACATGTGGTTGACAGTATGAAAAACAAACAGAAATTTAAAGTTATTAAAAGCACTTCCCACCCTGGCTGGTAGCACAGTGGATAAGGCGCCAGCCTGCAAACTCAAAGGTTGCTGGTTTGATCCCTAGCCAGGGCACATAGCCAGGTTGCAAGCCAGGTCTCCATCCAGGTCTGTGGCTGGAGGCAGGTGAAAGGCAGCCAAACGTTGATGTTTCTCTCCCTCTCTGCCTCTCCCCCTTCCTCTCTCTCTGGAAATAATAAATAAAATCTTTTTTTAAAAAAGCACTTCCCCCTCTTTTGATTAGACTTAATCTCTAGTTGAATCATTAAAACATTAGAATTTTACCTTTTTATGAGGGCAAAATTCTGTAACATGGTTGAATAAGTCTTTGCCCCAAGTAGTGTTATATCATTGTTTCATCGCAGTTTTTCAGGACCTTACCAAGAAACCATTCTAACTAGAAACACAATGCTATCTGTAGCAACACTGATTCTACTAGGTCCTAAGTGCCAACCAATTAGGTTGCTATTCTCATAAAGGTCCCAATTGTACTTCTCTTCTTCCAGAGGCCATACAAAGTGAGCCTCATTCATTCACACAGCACGCGAATCAGAGAAGCATTTGGAAAAGCAGTCCATTTTATTTTCTTCAAATCCCAAGAAGTTGGTAAAGCATCCTGCCCTTTTTGGTAGTACAAAGCACAAAAAACTCTTAACTAGATCTTTACTCTGTTGGAGAAATCCCCAGAACTCTGGAAACGACACTGGGGTCCATGTATTTCCTAGAGTCTATTGTGCACCCTCTGACTGCCAAGTCTCTTATCATTGCATAGCTGCTACCTCCTCTTCTGCAAATTATATCGGTATAGTGTCATCAATGTGATAACAATTGCAATGGCCGTTGTAGCCCTCACTGCAATCTGTTGAATGATTATTATATTTCAGGCACTGTTCTGATAATCTTGCATATATGAACTAATTAGAAGTTCACAGTAACTTCATGAGGTAGATAAATTAAGGCAACAGAGTGCTGAGTTACTCAGATCCACACTGCTGTCACATGGAAGAATTGAGATATGAAAGCAGGTGGTCTGGCTCCAAACCCTATACCCTCATCCCCTATACCATCTGACTTGCCCAAGGTAAGAGGGCAAATATAAAAAGAGACCATTTGAAACATATCAATGCGTCGTTTTTACGTAAGAGAGATAGAAACGTGTTAATTCGACCAATGTTATAATTTGGCATCTTACAACATGGGCTTGGCTGCTATTTTGAGCCTGCAGAAGAGGAAGGGTCTCTTTTTTGTCAATTAATTTTTTGTTTGTTTGTTTTTAAAGATGTTACTTATTATTTTCAGAGAGAGGGGAAGAGAGAGAAGCAGAGAGGGAGAGAGACATCCATGTATGGTTGCCTTTCACCTGCCTCTAGCTATAGACCTGGCTGGAGACCTGGCTTGCAACCTGGTTATGTGCCCTGGCTGGGAATCAATCCAGCAACCTTTGGGTTCACAGGCTGGCGCCTTATCCACTGTGCTACCAGCCAGGGTTTTGTTTTGTTTTGTTTTGTTTTGTTTTTAATTTCTTAATTCCCAAAAAGTGCCTGGACTTTAGTCCCTGTTTTGAGCTAAGAACATAGGGATCTGTGTGGTCTTTGTTATTTTTCTTTATGGTTTTATCTTTAGTAAATGTATTGGGGTTACATCTTCACGGTTTTAAAGTGTTACTAGGAGTAGACACCTCATCCTGCTGCTTCTGTCCTTGGCACTGTTTTGTGGTTGTGACAACACAGTTCTCAAAGCTTTGATTTTAATGGGCACTTTGCTCTAGATGCACACAGATGATACTTTAATTAGCTGTACCACTGCTTCCTGCCATGGACATCCGAGTTCCCTTTCCAACATTCTCACAGAGTTACTACTGCCTTCAGCCCCAACGAGGTCGGGTAATCTATCACAAACTCCCCGTTTCTTCTTGGGGACCAGTGCCTGTATCCCACTCCCTGGAACTAACCTCCATCTCAGTCATGGTTTGGGGCTGCAAACATCAGAAAGAAAACTGATGCTTTGTTGATAAAAGCATTTATTGAAATAATATTGAGAAGTTACAGACTCAACAGTAGTCAAATCAATCTAAACCCTCAAAATATGCAGAAATCAAGGGAGGCTGGACAGCAAGCGATGCATCTTTGGGACACACACCCTGGGAACTCGGTGCTGAAGCCAGCGGAGGGACTCCAGAGGTTGCCATTGGCCACTGGGCCCTTACTACCCCTGCATGTTTGCATCCCTGAACCAGTTCAGGACTCAGAGTCATGGGTGGGGTAATTTGCTTGCCTATGCTAAGCCAAGTACCTGAACCCATGCTCTAGTTCCCAGCAACTTACCCAGCCTGGGCTGGGAGGTTCTCCATATTTTGTTTCCTTGTTCTCCTTGAGAACAAGGCTTGAACATGGGAGCATTAAATAATTGTCAGGTTTCAGTGGCAGAGTGTAATAATTAGGCTTCAAAATCTGTCCACATGTTTTATGTCCTCCATCATAAGGACACATGAGAACTGAGTAAAGAGAAAGGTTCTTCTAAGAGATGAAGTGAATGAAGTTAATAACAATCCCACAATGCGGCAATTCCTCACACCCCATCATAAACCACACTCACATGCAAGACAGAACTTTTATTCATTCATTACAGAAGTACTTGCAAAGGGTCTATTATCTAAGCATTATTGTGAATTCAGTCTCTATCCTTGGGAAATTTACCATATAGTTCATTGCCTTTGGTGACTCAATGGAATAAAATAATTAACTGCCTTCAGTTTATTATATACATGAAATTGAAACTCATTATGCGTTTCTCTGCTATGATGCTGGCAAGGAAAATTGATTCATTCTGTATACATAAATACCAATAAGAAAGGCTTATGAGCAAGAAAGGCAGGAAGGAAGGCAGGAAGGAAGGAAGGAAGGAAGGAAGGAAGGAAGGAAGGAAGGAAGGAAAGATAGAAGGAAGCAAGGAAGGAAAGAAGGAAGAAAAGGTTAGTTCAGGTGTCAAGGTTGGGATTTAGGTGCTAGACCAGTGAGTCCTTCAGTACATCAGTGAATCTTAGCTCCAGTCTCCTGACATGTTAACTGAGACAACAGTTGAATTTATTTGTCTTATCTCTGCCAAAATAAGGTAGGGCAGTCTATCTGGGCTTGGCCTAATTTAGATTTTCCACAATCAAGACACATATTATAAGGGCATCAAGTGACCCATATTGACTGACAACATATGTTGCAATCATTCTCTCGCCCAAATCTTCTCATAACATCTAGATATCACCCAAGCTTCACTCAATTTAAATGGCTTCATCTCTCTACCAAAATTTCTCTCTTTTTTAAATTAAAAACCCAAGCCTTTAAGTCATTCTCACTATCCATACATTTTTAAGTGTTAAATAGTGAGTCACAAAGGATTCTGTTGCAATTAGAAAATTACTTGAAAGTTTAGTTTTTTCTTTCTATTTTATTATCTCTTCTGTAGACAATGAACAGTAAGTTCTGAGTGGGACTAAATTTTCTAAAGAAGAATACAAATCCCCTATTCTTCACATTGCCATATAAGGAAAATTGTTCTTTTTCTAGGGAACAGAGTTGAGCAATGTTTATGATCTCCCTGGAGCCCTCTTCTGTCATTATCAAGGGAGAACCAAATTCCAAACTTGGTAGAATTAAGAAAAAGAATTCAGGCCCTGGCTGGTAGCACAGTGGATAAGGCACCGGCCTGTGAACCCAGAGGTGGCAGGTTCAATTCCCCAGCCAGGGCATATAACCAGGTTGCAAGCCAGGTCTCCAGCCAGGTCTGTGGCTGGAGGCAGGTGAAACACAACCATACATTGATGTCTCTCTCCCTCTCTGCCTCTCTGCCTCTCTCCCTTCCCCTCTTTCTAAAAATAATGAAATAAAATCTTTAAAAAAAAATTCAGCGTGATCTACTCAGGACCTTTGTGTGTCTCTCTCACTCAGTGTCAGGAATAGTCTTCTGTGTTCATTTGTGTGCTAGATTTATAGAAGATTAAGCGAAAGACGAGACCCTGAACTTCCAAAGAGCTAGTGTGCACTTTAGAGGATCAGAACATCCAAATATGGGTACAGAGGAGTTTCCCTATTCTAACACGAATTCATTTCTACTAATACCGACTCTTTGATGTCTGTTTCATTTTTGTGTCTTTCTTTTTTTATTCTTTGTCTATTTCTTAATGTAGCCGGACTCAGGAAAATAATGGGATGCTACTTATAGACTCCCTGAAAACCCCAGCTTGTTCCTTCTGTGGCAGGAGGTTCATTGAGCAAGTCCTTATCTACATTTTAATAGCCACATTGTCAGCACATTCTAAGCATAATTTCTAAAGAGAGTCCTCACAGGAACATGGTAAACATTTAATATTCTTTTTTAAAAAATACATGCTGCTTATTGTTTTAATGATACAACGCAAATTCTGCTTTCTTCTTAATAAGTACACTTTCTTCGTTTTATCTCTCTCTCTTTTTTTTTTTCCTCCAAAGAAAGGAAACCAACTTTAATAGTATGAGAAATATCAATGAACTCTTTTAGGAGAAACATAAAATGGATTTAACTAAAATTCCCCCAGAACCCTATGTTTGGGGTTAAGGAGTAAATTAGTCAGAGGAAAATACTTTCTGTGGTTTGGAGCCTCCAATCAGATGATACCTTGAAATGAGACTTTCTCCCTGTGGCCATTAGACCATTCCCTAAAATGTCTTTAGCCTGGAGACGGTAGATTACACACAATATGATGTGGTTTTGCTGTAGCACTGTCGTATGGTTCTCAGTGCATAGGCTATGCTTGACTAGTAAGAGAGGAATTGGGTTTTAGTGAGGCTACTTAAAAAGATGGATGGATTTCTTTTGTGCATGGGCAGGCTAGTCCTTTAATCCCAGGTTGGTCTTCCTAACAGCCCAAAACCTATCAAATGAACCTCATTAATTGTTCATTCGTTCCTTTATTTATTTGTTTATCCTCCACCCATTCGTTGAATTAAAAAAAAAAAAAAAGCAACAACTGTCAACTGGTATCCAGCATTTTTCTAGATACTAGAAATATACAAGTCAACAAAACAAGCGAGAATCTTAAATTCCAGTGGGAGAGACTGGTAATAAACAAAATGAACAGCTCGATGATACAGTACTTTAAAAGCAGTAGGTTCCAGAGAGGAGGGGGGAGAATGAAACAAGAGAGAGGTGTATGGGTTATCAGAGGCAGAAAAGGAGGTATCATGTTTTGAAGCGAGCTCAGGCAAGACCATATGGAGAATAAAGCATCTGAACAGAAGCTTGAGAGGGAAATGGAGGCGCCATGCACCCATGCAGGAAAGAAAATTCCAGGAGGAGGAAACAACAGGCTCAAAGACTCAGCCAGGAACCTGTCTGGAATCATAAAGGGACAGTCAGAGGCTGCCGGGATTGGAGTTCAGCGAGTAGAGGGTCGATTCTTAGGAAATCAAGTCAGAGAGAGAAGAAGAGGCCAGGTCATGCATGACTTTCGGGCCGTTGTATTTGGAATGAACAAAGGTTAAAACAGGAAGGCACTGTAGGACCCTGAGCTTTTAACTCTGGTTCAACCTAAGGTGGAAATGGGAAGGTCATTTAGGAAGATAATGTAATACTGCCAATGCAGTGCCTTGGACTAGGCTGCTACTCCTGAATGTGGTAAAATTCAGCCTGGTGGTATTTGGAAGTCTCAGAAAGCAAAGTTTCCTGAACAGAGTTACAATAGCATGTCTGGATGGGAAGATTAGGAGTTTTGAGTTAGACAAGATAAACTAGGGATGTCAAATATACCGGAGACTAGAGAAAGCTTGATTTCAGGAAGAAGGTAAAGACTTCCAATACATATTTGAGAATATCCCGCCTCTGGTTGGAATCAAATCTAAGGTACTGAAAATAGTCCCCAAATGGGTGAGCTCAGCTAGAGAGGAAGAAAATGCCAGTTATTGCCCTGGGGCACTGGAGGATGAAGAAGTCAAGGAGAGAAGGAAGACTTTCCAAATGCAACTGAGAAGAAAAAGCCCGTGGTATAAGAGAAAACCCAGAAGAGTGTGCTTACCTGGAATTAAAATAAATAAGGAAGGGGGATGGAGAAATAGGGCATGCCATGCGATGCTCACAGTACCGAGTATTGGATTTAGAGATGAAGAAGCTGCTGGCGCCTCTGACAAGCGCAGTTTTGCTGGTGTTGTAGGTGAAAGCCGTATCAGAATGGGCACCACAGAGACCCGTGTAGGTCATTGGAGACTATGTCAAGAGCTCTCCCTGCCTCCCTTCCTTCAAAGCCCTACATCTCAGTTATGGTGCACGTCAGTGCTCCTCCCCAGTAATTCTGATGAGATTCCGCTTCAAGCACCCACGTGAACCACCTGTCCTCTGTCTTGAAGTCATGTATGGCCATTTGTCTTGCTTTGGCAAATGTATTGTCACAAGTGACAGGTATCGATTCCAAGCAGAAGCATTAAAATCCAGTATGTGATTGTCTTTCTCTTTCTTGTTTTCTTTTCCTGGTTCCAGCAATGTTCAGTAAGGAACTTTATTAGCCTTGGTCAAATATGAATGGAAACCCTCCACAAATGTGTGACGTTAGGATGGTGTAAGGGAGGGATACACTTTGCTGTTTCAAACCACTGAACTTTTGAGGTCTTTGGTGTCTGCAGCCTCATCTCCATCAGTCTGACCCATAAAACAGCATGTGCCCCTGCCGTGTCTCTATTGTGCCTGTTGGTGGCATCGTGCCTATGCTGGTGGATTGACCACAACATGCTCAGCCTTATGAAGAATTCATACTCTCTGGAACATGAATATTATTTGCTTCCTCATCAATATTGACAAGCTTGGAATGGTAGTAATTAGCCCTTATTCTACCCTAGACACGGGGCCCTCCTCTCTCTCCGCATTGCAGTGGTGGGAGATGGCAATAGGGTATGCTCTGGTTTAGCCTACCTATGGGAAGAGCCGGATCTGTGCCTTCACTGTAAGAGTCCACTGGATTAGAAGGAAAGAACCTGCTGTCACTTCCTATTTGGAATTAGGGAATTACTTTTATGCAGAAAAAAAATGTACCCATAAATAATGTGTTCAGTAACTGTTAGCTACTATTTTTATGGCAGTTCTAATTCCTTTATTGTCATTATGGTTGTTGCCTTGATTATTATTATATGCAGATGGTCATGATGACATCAAATGTCAAAGCAGAATTTTATTTAGCACAAAAATGTATTTTCCACCAATTCTCTCTATACCAGGGCATAAATGAAACTGAAAATCTGAATTCACTCAACATTTGTTAGATGTTGATCGTGTACTAGGCTTGTACTCAGAAGACTAACATTGGCCACACCATGTTCATGATTCTTCCACTTCAATTCCTTGGGGCATGGCCATTCCTATAGGAAAGAAAAGGTCTCCATCAAGCCCATTTATCTTGAAGGGAAACAGAACAGAGACCATATTTTCCTACGTCAACACACTAATGGTGTTTTGTCCGTAAATTTATGTATGGCCCCTGACCACAAATAGGCAAGGTGGGAAAATGAACTCAGCTGGATCGAATTAGGTGATTGGTAAAGGCCAACACATTAAGAGATGGAGAGATAGAAAGACAGAGACAAAGAGAATGAGGGGGGGTGTGTGGAATACCTGTGTTTTAAAAAGTGAGTTTATTTCCCATTAAATATTTCCTCATTATCTAAGTGAATGTGTGTTGTTTAGAGTTCATTATTGAACAATGGCAATAATGCAAGAAAATTATAGCTGGTGAAAACCCTGAATAGTATGCCAAATGACTCAGCATTCATTCTTGTCTCTCTTTTTCTTCCATAAACTGTACCCAAACAGACCATTGAATTCTACAAGCCAGACAACTATGAGATATTACATCATTATACTGCTATGTATGTAATTTATTCACCATGTCAATGAGATTGTGATGAACGCTGGACTTACAAAGATCATATCACATATTTCACCTCAAGCCTTTTAAAATAACTTTTATTTTCTAAATTTCCATTATAAATTCCATCCATTGTTCAGCATTACGATCATAAAAATAAAATTACTCAGTTCCCCAACCTAATGTGGCACCGTAAAATCTGAGCAAAACTTGATAGCCAGGCTCTGGCCTCTCAGGCTTGTTTATCTATTGGGAGAAAAAGGGTAAATGGAACCAACATTTATGGAGCCTTAGTTTATTCATCTCTAAATTGGGAATAACAATCCTTCCTTACAAGCTGTCTAAAGGATGAGTTGGTTAAAAAAATAGAATATTTTGTTTTCAAAGTGAATTCTCACTGGATATCTGAGGCTGCCAAAGATGTTATTCTTCTTCTATTTATTTATTTTTGTTCAACAAACATATTGAAGAAGTAAATGCTGTACTCCCTGCTCTCATAAGAGTTTCAGTCCATGGCAGGAGGCTGTTAGAAACATTGTGCCTGCACAATTCAGTGAAGTTCTATAACAGACATCAGAAAACTTGCTTTAAGAAAATCAAGAAAAAAAAATAACTTTGTTGGAGGCTCTCCTAGAAGGTTTTTCTGAAGCTTACTTACTAAATCCTAAAATATGTTCAGAGAAGTTCAGCAAAAGGAGCAGTTTGTGCAAAATCATGGACCACTGAAAGGGGTTGGCATATCCATGCCATTCATTTCTGAGGGTTCCCATAATATAGTACTGCAAACAGGTGGCTTAAAAGAGCAGGAGGTACCAGCCTGCAAACCCAAAGGTCGCTGGTTCAATTCCCAGCCAGGGCAACATAACCAGGTTGCAAGCCAGGTCCATAGCTGGAGGCGGGTGAAAAGCAACCATACATTGATGTTTCTCTCCATCTCTGCCTGTCTCCCTTCCCTCTCTCTGAAAATAATAAATACAATCTTTAAATAATAAAAAGTAAAAGAGCAGGTGTTTATTGTATCATACTACTAAAGGCTAGAAATACAAAAGCAAGGTGTTGTCAGGGGCAAGCTCTCTCCAGAATCTCTAGGACAGGACCCTTCTTCAGCTCTCCTGGCTGCTGGAAGCTACACCTGATCATTGGTTTGTGGCCATGTAACTCCAGTGTTTGCCGCCATCTTCACACAGCGGTCTTCTCTCTCTGTGTCTCTCTCTTTACGTGGCTTTCCCCTCTCTCTGTGTGTCTCTGTGCAAATTTTTCTTTCATGAGAGGCCGGTTCCATTGGATTAAGGCCAACAATCACCTCATGTTAACTTGATTATTTGTATCTAAAAGTAAGCTATTTGTCAAGCCACACTCACAGATGCCAGAGATTAGGACTTCAGCATATCATCTTTTGGAGGAGGACATGACTGAACCCATCACATTTGTGGAAAGATAAGGGAGGCATATAGGAAATATATTTGGAAAGGAGACAGGAGGGCTGGAGCCAGATTAGGAAAAACACAGAATGCCATGTGGAGGAGCCCTTAGGCATGTTTTAGCAGGAGAGCGACTAAAGCATCTTTCTCTTTATAAAAATAACTTACATGGCAATGAAAAACAAATGGGCCAAATGAGAAGTGACGGTCTTGTGCGAAGGCCATTGCAGCTGTTCAGATAAATAGTAGGTAAGCACAAGAGAGGCTGGAACTAAGGGAAATTTCTTGGATGAGATGACAATTGATCCTATATGGAGAATCAAGAGAGGAAGGAATAGAGAATGACCCACAAGGTTTCTAGCTTTGGGCACTGGATAGCTATTAACTAAGATATGAACCATATGAAGTAGATCTGAGTAGAAACCAATAGAAGAAGAAAACAGCTGGAGATTTGAATTTAATGTATGTTAAATTGATCTAGGAAAAAAACATGGAATTGAAGCAATATTTGAGGAATATAAATGATGAATATATTTTGCATTAGGTTAGTTCTAACACATTTCAAAATCTTAGAAAAGGTTGTACTGTTGCCTCTTTAAATAGTGAGCCTACAAGGATGACAAATTATATAAAGTGCATGCATTTTCTATTTCTGCATAATAAATTGCCACAAATTTAGCAGCTTATAACCACGTGTAATTATCTCACAGCTTCTGTCAGTCAAGAGTCTAGGTCAAGGTGAGCTGGGTGTATGCTCAGAGTCCACCACACTTGAGTCAGGGCTGTGATCTCTGAAGTTCACAATCATCTTCCACATTTGCTGGTCTAGGCAGAACCCAGTTGCTTGTGATTGTAGGACTAAGGCCCTTTACCTGTCCATGAATCCCTGCCGTGTGGCCCTCTCCAGGACAGGGCACTTGGCTACATCAAGAACAACAACAGAGCAGAGCATCTATGCTGCTTTGAACCTCTCTAACTTCTAAACCTTCTTCTAGAGCACTCAACTAAGTCAGACCCACTCAGAATTCTCTCTCTCTCTTTTGATTAAGTCAACTGCTTAGGGTCATTTATTACATTTGAAAATCCCTTTGCCTTTCCCACATAATGGGATCTAATCATGGGAATGACATCTCATTATGACCACATGTCTCTCTCACACTGGGGAGGGAGAGGATTATATAGCTGTATATACCATGAGGTGGAAATCTTGAGAGCCACCTTGGAATTTTGCCTCGCACACAAGGTAACACAGTGCACGTTGGTAGAACAAGAACTGTACTTCTTCCCCTCTGGCTTCAATTTAATATTATTTTCTACTATGCTGTTTCACCCTCAGTGATGCACACATCTGATTTGAGTAAAGACATGCTTGCGTAAGGCCATGATTTTGGACTCAACAATGATCAGATGATCGTCTGCACTCTTGTACAAAATTTATGGGTGTTCTTAACCATGACCGTTAGTTTGAGTCACATGCTTAACATCAAAAATAAAGATCCATTTTGCACCAGCCAGAAGAAACTAACGAAACACTGGGGTTGGCACTATTTTAGAAATATTTCATGAATTTCTATTTTTTCGGTATTCCAGATTCTTCTCAGTTAGCATAAAAATCAATCCCACAACTGTAGCGGTTAATAATAATGGTGATGATAATGATTACTCATAATTGACATTCATACCCTTTTTTTCAAGTCAGCCTCATAACACCCTGTCAATTCTATTCAATAAACACTAATTTATCCTCAACTATTTATATTGTACTAGGCACTTATGTAGACAAAAATCAGTAATCAATAAACTATAATTTTTATCCTGACCTAGCTCAAAGTCCAGTTGGGTGAAATATACAGTTCATGTTATTTCATTTAAGAAAGAAAACAAAGCTCAGAGAGGGGAATTATTGAGTAGAAACCACATAGATCATTAAATAAGAGAGATTGCTTGTTCTAACCTTAGAGCCAGCAGGCTATTTACTGCCTCCCATCACTGTATGTTTCAGTGACATAATATTCAAGTAATTCACATGCATCTATTTATAGTTTAGAATAATTAGAATAACACCCAGGTGAAGATAGGGAGTGGAAGGAGAGAGAACACTGCATTTAAAAATGTATTTAATTTCCTCCTGGATGCTACTTTCGCTAGGTCATATGGCCAATGTGTTGCACAGCTGCCTTTGTTGTTTCAAACTGTCTGGAGCAATCACTGAAAATGACACGAGAGTTGGCCTTCTCTCTAGGCCTCTGGACTAGATTGTCCCCAAAGGTCAGAAGAAATTTCCCAGGGTGTCACAGCTGGAAAGAGGACAAGGTTACCTAATTGCTTTGCTGATTCAGAAGGGAAAAAAAAAGAAAAGTCAAGAAAAGAAACAAGATGCTCTGAAATCAGTGAAAGAGAAGTGATTTTGAGGCCAGGACAATCAAAGTAAGAATCTGGTTCTTCAGGGAGGCCTCCCAAAAGAATAACAATCCTATGCAAGTCGATGCCACAGAAATAGCTAAATAGTTTAGAAAAGTGCTTACCTAGTATTTAGAGGAGAAAACAACATTGAGAAATAAATGGAACCGTTTTGTGCCACAAACAACTGCATTGTTCTAGATAAGCTCCTTGGTATTCTTTATTTAGAACTACTTAAAATTTTCCCATGGAGTCCAATTGTATTTTTATGTCTGACTTCTGATTGGCCCGGGCTCCTAGCACCTAAGTCCTCCATCACAATAAGCTGGAGAGGTTAAAAAGGGCCAAAGTTCTTTATTCTGTACGCAGCATTAAAGAAAGTTACTTCTTTTTCTTGTTCATCAAGTTATTCAGCTTTACTAATGATTAGGCAGAGGGAATAAATTGCCAGCTAATTAAATTTGCAGAATGTATTCAATAGTGAAGGTATATGAGGAAAAGATAATAATGGCAGAGGCTTCAAAAGCTTTGCATTCTATGCATGAGAGAGTGGAAGGGCTTGAGTAGGTGTGTGCAATTACAAATGGCAGAAAGGAGAAAAGGCGGAGTGGAGGCTCCTGGAGAAAGGAGCTCTTGGACAGCAATGACGGGCCATTTATAGGGAGAATGAGAGGCAGACTCAAATAGCGGAGGGATATCAGTGTATGATTATTCCTGTCTGGGTTAGCTCCTGGACTGGGTTATAGGAGACTTCCCACATATATCACTTTACAGAGACACCTCAACACCTCATCCCCAAATGAGTTTTTGGTATTTGGCAGACCACCAGCTCCACATCGTATCTCTGGTTGCAACATGGCTTCTGAGTTAGCCATTGGGGTTTCATTATTTCTTGAAGTAGAATAAGCCCATGGGCAGTGGGACAGGGCCGTATGCCAGGGAGTGTGCGATGGCAGATGATTCCTATGGCATACATCTCGCAATGAATACTTTTGCTCATGGCAACGAAAATAAGCTTATTTTTATAATAAAACAAACATAGACAGAATGTGGTATGGACTGGAGAATTTGCGTGGATTTTGAGCTGTAATGCAGGACTTGAAAGAGATTTCTTCCTCATAGTGTGCCAGCTAGACTTACATCTCCACAGCTTCTAGGGTGACCTTCCTTGATGTTACAGGTACGTAGATGAGAAAAATGAAAGAGAGCCAATATATTCCAAGTATGTGCATAGTAAGATATGAATTTTTTTTTTAAATTATTGATTTATTAACTATTAACAGAGAGCCTAATCGGAACCACATATTTTTATTGGCGTGAAATAACAGTGGTATACAAAACAAATTCCTACTTTGAGTAACATGCATCCAAAGTCTATATTATGTTTAGGAAGTTCTTCACAAACAATAATTTAACAATCATATCTACTGGATTATTAATTGGTATTCATTGATTAGTGTGCACACATGTATGGGGCATTTTCTACCTGCTAAGCATTGTGCTAGGCAATAGAGTTCTAGTGCTGTGTGATCAGTTTCTTGCAAATAAAGTAAAATTTGGTACGGGCTAATTTGGCAAGGGTGTTTCATCTGCCTGCAGATACATGAAAGGCCTCTCAAGGGAAATCTGCTTCAGCCTGAGCTGGACAGGTCTGTAGGAGCTGTTCAGTTGGACAGAGTAGAAAACTACGCATTTCAGATAGAAGGACAGCACGAGAGAGGCTGAGAGCTGTGTGGCAATGTAACTTACTCTAGTGCATGAAAGACATTCAGAATGGCTAGAATTTACCATGAGGAGCAGATAGGGAAAAAATGGGGCTGTGGACATAGATCTCATCCTGGAGATACTCACAGGTCATGCTAAGGAACCTGGGCATTACCCTGAACATGAGGAAAACGTCACAAAGGGCTGTAAGTGAGGGCAAGATATGACCCAGGTGGTGGTTTCTAAATGGTCGCTGTGGCTTCAGTGTGGAGAATGGGTTTGAAGGAGGCCACTGGGAAGCAGAGACCAATAAGGAAGCCATGGCAAAGCCCAGGAACACGAAGACCTAGCCAGGCTGGACTCAGGTGGTGGCAGTGACGAGAGCATGAAGTGCTATCTAGGAGGCAAAGCACAGGATCTGCCGTTTGGCTGGAGATTATCCACGATGACCTTGTCCTGAGGTTGATGTAAGGGGGCTCCAGCCAAGGCTTGCAGCCCGCAAGTGGAAGCAGGAAGACCCAAGGGGAGGCCTGAGCCGCAGTCTCCATGCTGCCAGCCTGCTAGGCTCTCTTTAGCCCCCTCATCTTCACAGCCCGCTTCCCCGGATCATGCAAGCCCGTCACCTGCTCTGCGTGTGGGTGACTCTCTGTCTGACTCTACCTTTAACTGGTGAGCGAGTGCCATTTCCTCCCCAGCTAATGACACAAGCCCCAGGCGGGGCTCCTTGTCCCTGCTAAAGGAAGCCAAAGGCCTATTTAAACATGAGCCTGCATCCTCCCCTACCAACCATCACTGTCACAAGCTGGCCATTCTGGCAGCGTTTCCAGCTACGAGTGGACAGGTTGAGTGACAAGGAGCACAGATCTGGCGTGCACAACTCTAGGCAGGTGCGGGATGGAGAATAGGGGTGCTGGGCCTGTCTGGTCCCGACAGCTTCTGCTGCACCAGCATTTCCGTCAGCGCTGTGTTCAGCCAGCTCTGGTGTCACTCAAAAATAGTTCAGCACCGGGGTCCGGCACCAGGGCAGGACTCCAGGGGTGACTTCCAGGGAACCGAGCAAGGTTCTGGGCTGCAGCAGAGAGTGGGGTTCCCGGGTCCATCGGCAGCATCTGCCGCACCTCATCCTCTTGCCAGGCAATTAGGATCCAGTCCAATTGGGTGACTTAATGCCGCCTGAGGAGGTGACAGCTAATGCTGGGTTGTCAGAGAAGGACACTTCGTGGTTCGTAATGACTGTCCAAAATTTCAGGAGCTGCCTGCAGCATCCAAGAAAAGTTGACTTTTGTTTATTCTTTCTTTGGGGAAAAGGGTAAAGTATAAATCTATGTGTTTTGAGGTGCCAATCTAACTACACAGGCCCTTACATAGACCTGTGCATATGGATAAGCACACTTGCATAGCACCCAGACATATTTGAACTAATTTATGCACAGACTACAAGCATTCAAACAGGTGTATTGATGTATACAAAGCATCCATATGCTAAAATATGCATGACTATAAGGACACATATGCAAACTTGCACTGCAAGGCGCACATACAGAAAATATGCAGCCATAAACAAATGTTGTTTGCTGTATACGGAGCGCACTTAGACATGGCTATGCAAAAGCATGTGTACTATGCATGCAGATTGATGAACTCTTGTAAACACAGGCAAAAACAGATATGAATATATGTGACAGACACTTGCACAAACACATGCACTTAGATGCACATTTTTTTTTTCCAGGGACAAATTTAAATAGAAAGGGACAAAGGACGAAGAATATTTATGTATTGGTGTTTCTACTGTCATCACTCAAATCACTTTCAAGTGTGTAAAACAGAAGATAACAAAATCAATTCTTGATAGGAGAGGTTCAAGGAGCTGTGAAATCAATTATATTTTATTTTCAAATATCATTCAGAGAAGTTTACACTCTTTCCGAAGAGTCTGATCTCGCCGTGGGGGCAAAGAACCAGCTGGAAATGGTAATGTGAGACACTGCAGAGTTCAGGCAAAGGCCTGTGCTGAGGTCAGAAATGACACTTTCATCTCCTCCGGCAGGAGAAGGGGGTTGGGAGGGTTTCAAATGCCCCAATTCAAATAATCACCAAGAGGGCTATCGGATGTGACACCGGTCACCTCATCGATTGCCAAGTTTGACTTGGTCAATTCACATTAAAAAATAAATGTACATGAGCTCTGGAGGGAGCTTTAGAAAGCTCCCCACCCTCCTTTAAAAAAAAAAATACAGGGACAAAAGTCTGACAGAAGAGGTATGACTTGCCCAACGTCATCCAGGAAGAGGGTCTGGGACTGACCCCAGCCAGCTGGTGCTCCAGCCCTGAACTTCCTGCTTCTCCCGTTAGACATCTGCCTTCAGAACACCCTCTCTTACAAGGCAGAATTTTGATTTGTCAAATACTTTTATAAGCATGCAACTAATGAATGCATGTAGTATTGGAGGTGTTGAGTTATAGGACATCAAGCTGAAGGATGGTGGCTGGTCAGGGGTTCCATGAGGACCAGACCCAGGTGACATGTACAGCCTGGTCAGTTTTCTATACGAAAATCCTCCTTGCCTGTGGGATTGCTTTAGCTCCCAGTCTATGTTAAAGTCATAAGCAGGGCTGGGATCTAGAATGCACAGTGTGATGTTATAGAAAACAAAAAGCAAAAACCCAGTACACTCTGAAATGCAGACATCTTCATCAGCAAATCAGTTCAGCAAAAATAATTGGGGGAAAGGGACAGAGAAAGTGCCTGGAGGAAGTCAGATGCTGCCATTACAAGCTTCAGTTTCCTCACTAGAAGAACTACAAATGGAGAGCAAAGAGATAAATCTGGGTCACTGGGAGGTTTACATTAGCAGATGTATCTGAAAACATGTCGTAAACTTATTGGACAAATGTAAGGTATGTAAGTGTCTACACTGGTAGTGAAGGAAAACATTATTCCACAGATTTTCCTTATGCTGTTATCCTACTGTAAGTGTCCTTGCTGTTCCCTGAATTGAACTTGAATCACCCTTAAATGATTGTCCGACTGAACTGACCTGAGCTGCCATCTCCCAGAATCATGATGCTGGAAGGGCCCTCCGATGTGATTTCCAGCATTTTCCACACTGGTTCTAAAACATGAAAAAGAGTTATTGAGTGCCATATAATAGCAGGCCTTGCAATAGAATAATTTTACAAAATGCTACAAATAAGATTTCCTTCTTGTAAATCCACAAAATGCATAAGCATCTTCAACACCTTCTCAATGTTGTTGACTGTGATTCTAAAAGTTTCCTAAGTGTTTTTGTCTTGTGCTACTTCCCTCCACCTTTTGGTTGTTGCATAGCTATTATTCTAAAGAGGAATTCTTCACACAATGCAATTTGGGGATATGCTCACCTTATCCAATACAGTCTTTTTAGTCAGGATCCAATGCCCTCATTTTTGTCAAGATCATGTAGTAAATTAATGATAGTTTTTCTCTCGATAAATTTTTTTCTCTCCTGATAATTTTCTCTTCTCAGATCCATTTTAGACACAACTTGATATCTGGTTTTATTCTGTTATTTTTTATCCTTTATTAATTTGCATATATTTTTAAAATGAATTCATTTATTTTTATTTTCCAATACAGTTGTCATTCAATACTCTTTTATATTAGTTTCAGGTATATAGCACTGGGGATTTTTGCATGTGTTTTTAAATGAAATAGTAGGTGCAAAATTACTCAGGATGGCTTCTGGAACATTTCAATTACTCAATAAATGTTAAATCTTAATATATTCATTTGTGCAGCTTTCCCAATTAAATCATGAGTTCCTGGAATGGTCCATGTCTTACACATGTCTGTGTGTACACTCTGTACATCCTCATGGCTCAAACGGTCCTTCTAGACATAATGGAGGCAGTCAACTGCGGCCTCCTCATGTACTGATTGGAAATTGGAGGCAGCCCAGTTTTATGCCCATTGGAGAAAAGGAGAAAGCCTGACACCGAAGCAATAAAATGAACCATTTCACCTACAGGGCTAGTCTAACATTAATAAAAGCTTCATGTGGCACTGTTATCCTCTCCTCTTATTATGTTTGCATCTTTCATGCTAGATGTCAGTGTCAGAACTCTATCTGCATTTTCATGGGCTTCATTGCCACTGAGGGAACACATGCTGTGACTGCTGGCAGGGGAAACCTTGTCCTCAGGCCTTCCCTCTCCGACCCTCAGTGACCCCAGAGCTATAGCAACTGGTAAGGAGCACTGTGTCTGCTGTCATCAGCCAGGGTTAACGCTCCCGTTGCCTGTTTTCCAAGTCTGAGGTTTAGGGTAACTTGCTTTTACTCTCTGGACTGCCCCCTACAGGGAAGTAGAGAATGTGGTTTTGAAGCATCTATTGTCCCACCCCATCACACCTATCTCTCTTTAATAGAACCATGATTTTGTTCAGATATTTATCCATCAGCTTCATGATCAGATGATTCATGGGAAGAGATTTTTTCCCAGAACCACATATATATTCTGACTAATCACAGACTAATCTGTGACTAAACTGTGACTAATCACAGTTTAATATTTAAACTTCACATGAACCAAAGTCATCTGGGTGGCTTATGGAAACACAGGCACCTGAGCTCCAGCTTCAGAATGTGGCCCCATAGGCCTGAGGAGGGATGCTAAAATTTGCATTTCTAATGGGTTCCCCGGTGAGGCTGGCTGGTATTGCTGGTCTGGGACCCCCATTTTTCAAATTACCCGCCTAAGTCCATTGGGGTATTTCTACTCCCCACTTGGTCTGATTGTGATATTTTAACTTGTTTTAACTCATTCTCCCAAAACAGAACCTAATGCAAAGTTTTAGTTCCAGTCCTCACTTGTTTAAGGTTGTTACTTAGCACCTTAACCCTTGCATTCCCAGCCTGACCCATGCACAGGCTGAGCACACTACAGAGGTGATCATTGGGCTCAGAAATGCAGTTTTATCAAGAAAAAATCAGGGTGTATGTGGGGTTTGCCCAGCAAATTGGAGGTGGTCTGGGCTGGGGGCAAAGGTGGAGTACCCATCATGTCCCCTGCTCGTGAGCACTTGATGCAGGTCTGGCCAGTAAATGTGGGAGTCAGCTGCTGGGGACTCCTGCCAAGGTTTCTCTATTCTTAAGAAAACTGTAGAAAGGATATGTTTCCCTTTGGACGGCATCGTATCAGACTAGGACATTGAAATGGTTTTACCCATGTCATGAACAGGAGAAGTAGTCTTAGAATGGGGGTGCTGCTGAGGAGAGCAGACGGGAGAGACGGAAGCAGCTGGCATCTTTGCTGAAATTACTGAGGTGCTGACATACCATAGCTGAGTTGTCCCATCACCAATGTATTGTGTGCAAGGTAACAATTGGAGCCATTGTTTAAAATGGTCAAAATGGCATTTTCTTTTCTTCTAATTGAATTTATTGGGGTGACATTGGTTAATAAAATTATAGACGTTTCAAGGGTACAATTTTGTAATACCTCATCTGTATACTGTATGGTGTGTTCACCGACCCCACTCAAGTTTTCTTCCATCAACATTTAACCCCCTTTACCTTCTCCTACCTCCCCCTACCTCCTTTTCTCTCTGGTGATCAATGTACTGGGGTTTCCCATTACTGGTTGGGATACGCTGATTCCCTGAGATGCAACATTGAAATGGTGCTTAACATCCCTGCTACTCAAAGTGTGGTCTGTGGTCCAGAAGCATCACTGGGGAGGAGAATTTCAGGCCCCTCTCAGATCACTGAATGAAGATCTGCCAGAACCTGGGAAACCCATGGGAATATTCAAGTATGAGAAGCCCTGCCTTGCAGAGCTGCTGTGTGGAAATCACACTGTCCATGTTGAACTTAATTATTTTACATTGATACCTCGGTGTCTCCTTCCAGACCTCTTATTCTCCATTCCTTATTTAAAAATAAGATTACATCAGCACCTGGAAATGTATCCAAATGTGAAATTCATTACTGGTTAATTAGTCTGGAAGGTAATTTTTTTACATAGGAGTTAGTTTCCTACATATTAATGAGCAATTAGAATTCTATTCTAGGAACAGACACAACATTGTGAGTTGAGGGAGGTGAGGAATGAAAGGACACACAAATAAACATGATTATGTATTGGGATTACTTCATGGGTCTGTATTTTTCTAAGCCTGGCAACTCTCAATTTGAAGGAAAGTAAACCAGCTAGCACTGGGGTGACTCTCATACACCAAAGAATTGTATACCAGATAAATCAATAAACAAATCCCCAAATCAAGCAAATAGCAAGGTCTGATATCATTTTAGGAACCTGAGATATCCCAAAGCAGTGTCTCTCAAATGTATTCTTCATAATTTTGTGGAGTGAAAAAGGTATTACTTAAATAATGGTTATGTCATCAAATGAACTTGGAAAATGTTGGGAAACAATGAGAAAGGCTAGACGTTTATTTACTAGATTATTTTCTATAGTGGGTCACTATTAGAGAAGCTAGGATTTTTTTATTCCAGAATTTTGCCAACATTTTTCTAATAGGTTCCCGGGTTTGTCCTCTTACCCCCATGATACTGTCTCCGCAGAGCAGAAAGTGGAATCTTTTCAAAATGGAAATAATGAGATGAAGTGCACTTTATATTCATATTTATATTTTTCCCTCCACCATTGCCAGTAAATCCCTTCTTGAGCGCTGATGTGTTCTTCACAGGATTGAGGCTGACAACCTCCTCTTATTCTCTCATTTAGTTGAACATGGCAAGATATTTCTTATCTGAGCTTTCTTACATATTTAAATGTCATTTTCTCAGAGAAGCCATAATCTTACATTCTTCCCCTCTCTTAGAACACCCTATAAATTTATTTCAGAGAAAATTATAATTCATAGTAATATTTCTATTATAGTTGAGTAATTAGTTATTTAATTTTGTTTCTGCCCATAGAAAGAAATTTATCATAGATCTCCCTTGCTATCATATCCCTGTGCCTAATACACTGTCTGGTGCATTAGACAAAATTAGTAAATATTCATGTAATGACTGAATAAATTGTGAATCACTAACACAGCAATACATGAGATTTTTGTTCAGATGCATTTGAACATGGGGACATTTTTTTTAACCTAGAAGTAATATTCTGTAGACTATATTTTGAGAAATGCTTTTCTGAAGTCAATTTCACTCCTCCTAAGTGTGAAAAGGGGAATATAAGTTATAACTACATTTCAAGCTCTGACTAGCTGTGTGACCATGGGCAGACTTATTTCAAGCTTGAGACTCACTTGTGGCAAGGTGAGGCCGGATGGGATCATCTCAGCCATCCTTTACAGCTCCCACCTTCTGAAGTTCTAATCACGCAAACAGATTTTGCTGTGGGAGAGCTCACTGTGGTCATGGCATGAGCTCTCTCGGAGTAAAATCAGACCGACCTCATTTAACTCGCAGCACTTATAGCCTTGGATGGTAGATCAGGGAAGGAAGTTGACATAGCACTTCTAGCTTGCTCTGAGTCTTTTCACAAAGTCTTCTCTGATGCCTTTGTAGAAAAAAGTGAGGAATGGGAGCTTGATGGGCTGGTTTTGCAACTGGTTGAAAGATGGTCCCCTCCAGTGCTAATTAATGGATGGATACCAATCTTGAGGACAGGGACTGGCAGCAGCCCCAGGCACTGTCCTTTGTTCTGCTCTGCTCAACGTTTCTGTCAGTGTCTTGGATGAAGAGTGAGGAGTCACGATCATCAAATATGTAGGTGACACTCTACGAATATGCGGGATGACAGAATCCGAATTCAAAGTGATCTGAGCAGCCTGGGGAAATGAAAGTATCTAAAATAGGGGACTATAATAATATAAAAGGAAAGTTCTGGAAATAGAAGCCACACCAATTGTAAAAAGGTATAATTGTAAGAAAGTGTATAAAGGTATATTTGTGTATGTATTGTATGTGTGCCTGGGTGAACTTTGGAGGTTTTAGTAGATGGTAAAGTCAAAATAATAACTCGATTAATTGTGGTGATCATTTTGCAGTAGATATAATATTGAATCATTATGTTCAGTATACCTAAAATTAAGTAATATTTTATATCAATTATTCCTCAATTTAAACAATTAAATAAGAAAAAAATGAAAGGTAGCTACCCAACATACATGTTTGCTACAAATTGAAACTTCATACATAGAAATTAGCATATTAAGAGAATCAGATGATAAATACCTCCAATTCTGGAGTTCATGATATTATTTACAATTTTGAAAAAGAGAAGGGAGATAAGAAATGATTACTGAAGAGTGAACAAGATAATGAGAGAGAATTGAAGGAATTGAGATTTAGTCCCAACAAGAAACATCATTTTGGAGACCAGGATTATGCCACTCTCACTAATCAGGAATATATGCCTTCCTAATGTGATTCATCAGTACCTGAAACTCTCACCCTGCACCCACCACACTGTGTTTTCATTACTTGTTCCATAAAGGCTGGGTTTCCATCACTTTGATCACCATGGACCACCCAGTTATTTGTTCAGATATAGAGTATGGAATCAATGAGCTAATGAATGAATGGTTATTTTCCTTAACTATATTTAGTATTATAAGACCACTTACATTTTCTTTGTGTATGTAATCTAATTAATCCACAAAAGTATTAACTGCAGATGAAAATTTATTCCGTAAATTTCCAAATGTGTCATGGACTATTGGGACAGATAGTGAGTTTCCGATCACTGATGGCAAATGGCAAATTTTTAATTTTTGGAAGCCATTTGTCTAGAGCCACTGTGGACAGGACCCAAATGACACATTTTATACTTTTAAACACCTTAAAACATAATTTTGATTCAGAGGCTTGTTACACAAAGTTTGTTGTGATCCAATAGAGCAAGTTATTTCTTGAGTATGTTTTGATTTGTTGTGCCCCTGAGCTCACTCAAATTTTGCATGCTAAAATTCCGTCCAGCCTTTGTAAAACCTCTCACATTTGACTTTCACCTAAAATGGCTAATGAACAAACACACCAGAACTAAAACTTTCCTCTTCTGCTTGTCTGTGGAATAACCACCCTTCCCTTCACATCAGAATCTTCTGCCTTGTATTAAGGAGTTAGTTGCCAATCTGACTTCAGGGACATTGACAGGTGCAGGTGACTGCATGGATCTCTCAAGGGATTTTCCTTTCCTGCCACGTTTCTGCTAAAACCTCCTAATAAAAATGGGAAGATTAGGCCTGTTATTCAGCTCTTTTAAATATGCAATTATCTGCCCTTGAACTCCCAGAACCCCTCCTGGTATTTTCTTCTGTTCTATATAAATATGTGTGGACACAAGCATCAGATCTGCTTTTCTTTGCTGCACAATTGGAGAGGGAACTCTACCTTCCCTTAAGGTGTTGTTGAAATAGGGTTAAAAAAATGAAACTCCTAGACCATAGGAAGGGAAAAAGAAAACCGAGCGAAAGTGATTGAGATGCACATTAAGACTCGAGGGTGGTGGGAAGAAATCAGAATGATAGTATCAGTCGCTTCATTTTGGTTGACAAGTTTGTTTACCAACATGCTGTTTCTTGTCTGGCAGTAAAAAGCTTTTGAAGAAATCATGTTGTGATTCTTCCAAATTAGTCTTTGGGCATCAAATGGTTTCATCCAACAATATTTGGATGATTGAAGAGGAGTGAGCGAATGAGAAGCCTATCGATGGACAAAGCCTGTGGAATGTGCTTTGCTTTTAGAAGACAGGGTAAAGGCGGCCTGAGAAAGCATCTGCCAGGCGTATGCTGGATTTGGGGAATGTTGGACACCATCTAAGAATCTCTCACTGTGCGGCTTCCTCCTCCATCCTCTCAGACATTGGCTCCTTTTTGGTAGTATTGCATGCTTTGCTCACAGCACTGGGCTTTACGCCTCAGAGAACCAGATGAATTCCCCCCCCCCCTTATAAAACTATTATTTATTAAGTAGCAGTAATAAAAGTCAGTGCCAGTCAGGGTTCTAAGCTCTTCATAAGTATCACTGTATTTAATGTTCATCATGATCTGATGAGAAAGGCACCTCAGTAGTCTCATTTGTATTATTATGCCCCCATTTTCCCTCATGATATTCCCATTTTGCATATGAGGAAACTAAAGCAGGGAGAGGTTAAGGAATTCATTCAGTATTAAAGAGCCAGCAAACGAGTCAACGGAGATTTGAACCCAGGCTGCCTGGCTCCAGCATCCTTACACTTCTCCCCTCTCTACCCCACTGCTACTGACCACTTACTCTCAGCCCAGAGTTAATATACTGCCTCATTTTATTCTCAAGGTTACACCATGAGCTATTGTTCCACTAGTTCGATAGATAATACAACTCAGTCTCAGAAGCAGCTTGAAAAAAAGGTGTTCACAGAACTAGTGAATGGCAGGATCAGGATTTGGATTCAGATTCATCTGTTCTGTGCACCCAGAGTAGTCCCTGAATTAAGGGCATCAGAATTAGGGTGCATTTGTTGGGGCCATGCTGCTTGAAGAATACATCCAGACTTCACACTGTCCTTGGAACCACTGAATCAGAGTCTCTGAGGTAGGGCCTCAGGATCTTTTAAAACATGATCAGGTTATTTTTTAACTCACAAAACAGAATGCCTTATGCTGCCCCCAGAAACCTCTGGCGAGGAGGAGGCACCCCACCAACCAAGGTTATTAGAGAATTTAAAAACAGATAGAAGGTGAAAATATATTGAGTGTGGATTCACAAAGGAATGAAACAACTGCAAAATTACGAATTGGACAATCAGGTGATTCTGTAAATGGGGCAGGCCAGAGGTCAGCAAAAAGGGGCCTAAAGAACTGCACTCTGCAGTCAAGTTCTGCCTCTCTCATTTGTCCTTTGACTTCTGGTGGTGTTTGTGTTCTTTTTGCATTTTGAATTCTGTGTCTATAAGATATTTGCCCCATTGATTTTTATGCAATATAAGTGACCTACACAGCTCAAACAGCTGATACACAGTAGGTATTCAATAGCCATTCATTCATTCATTCATTTATTTTTGCCTAGGATGTTTTATGACCAGTGACATTTTTGAGATGGATCTTTTGCCAACTCTCTTCCTACCCAAGCCTGCATTATACTAGCCATTACAAATTTCCAGTTTGTCAATTATTTCCTTTCCTTTAGACCATAAAACTGTCTCCTTAGCAAAGAATTTGCCTGTTAATGTGAAGTTCATTGCTAGTGGTAGGTGATGACTTATCATCCACTTTGCACTTTCATCAGAGAAAGATGAAGACATGCAAGATTACACCAAAGGAATGAATGTCTAATGGGAATAAATTCAGAAACTGTTATGGATGGGTAATAGAACTATTTGGGGCAAAATTCCTTTCAAGAATATCATTTAAACTCCGAGTTCCATTACTTTCTCTATCTACTTGAAATACCAGTTCAGATATGACAGCTTTTATTTACTTATCTATTTTGGTGGAAACGTAAAATTGTCAAGTTGCAGGGGACTTGGAGGTCATTGATAGCCACTCTTAGGCAATGCATCTCCTTGGAGGGTAGACAGCAGTTTGTTCTTGTATGTAGCACAATACAGTTCACATCTATTACTAAACCCAATGAGAGAAAAAACCAGGCACCATTTTGCAAATGAGAACAGTTCAGAGAAAAGGAGTGGCTTACAAGGTGGCTCAAGTCACTCAATGCCAGGCCTTGGCCCCAAACGCCAGACTCCTTGTTTTTCACTTCCACCCCAAGGCCACTGCCTGATTCCAGGCAGGCAAAATATTACGGATGAATTCTTTTCTCTATCTCTTTCAATCTCTCTTTTTAGAAACTTTTAATTAGTCCCCGACTTGCTGCCATTATTAGTATTTGTTATTAAGTATTAAAAGCCATCCCTGCTTATTTCTCCTCCCCTGGTCCCCTCCCCAGGCTTCCCACTCTGAGGCTCCTGGTTTTAATTGTGATATTTTTTCACCAGTGATCAGTGGAGCTTCCCTAATGATCTCAACTCATTTGGAGGGTTTATAGCTCCAGCACAGAACTCCAATAAAAGGAAAAGAGAAGCTTCGCTGGAATCCCCCGAGGATTTTGCTTCTGCCCTGAACAAAATCCTTTGCAGCTCAGACCCTGCCTCCATCCTAAGGCACTGCCTTGTGTAGAAAGACTCAAATTTCCTGCTTGGTGGAGATGTTCTCCTTCTATACCTTCCTGTCCCGATCCCTCCTCCTCCTCACTTTCCCAGAATACCCTGTGAGTTTCCTGCACACTGTAGGTGGGCACATGATACTATTTGTTGAAAGATGCAATAAATAAGTGCATTAATAAAGGAAGCGAGGAGGATAAAAAGGAACACTTAGGAGCCACTTAGCTTTGCAGAAGAAATGTGCAAACTTTTTATGAGTCAAGTCCTTACCACCACACGGAAGTAGTTTTACATCTGAGAAAGCAAGTGTGGAGCATTGTTTAAAACAGTTCATGGAGCCAGACACATAGTGGGACTCAGAACACCTAACTTTACTGAACATTTCCTGTGTGCCAGGCCGAGGACCTGCACTTTACTTGAGTTCACTCTCCAAGCTTCACCACAACCCTGTCATGATGCACTTGTTCTTGGTATTCTCATTTTGAAGGGGGTAGGGGTTGGAGAGGAGGAAGTATGGGAGTGAACCAAGATTCTAACTGAGGTCATCTAGCTCCAGAGTGTGGGTGGGTCCCTGCTGTCTACATCATAGTATAGTACTATGATTCTGGGACACATCTCCCAAGGACTAGCCTTAGTTATTATGCACTTAAACCATACAAAGATTGTGTCTATCTATAACAATGATGTAGGAGGAAATAATACTATTATTTATCTTTGATTTGGGAAGAACTGAAGACAAGGGGGAGTCCTGGTGCAGCCACTGTGGAAAGCAGTATGGAGATACCTTAAAAAAATTTCTTGGGAGACGGGAGCAAGATGGCGATTCTGGGCAGGCAGTATGGGCTTATTTTGCCAAAGAAAACACAGCACTTGCACCCTGTTTTGCAAAAACCATCAGTATTTGGGGATGATTCTGATGATGATGAGGCCTCCGTGAGTGAAAGCCTTCAGAGGGAAGCTGCCAAAAAGCAGGCAATGAAACAGACCAAACTGGAAATCCAGAAAGCCCTTGCAGAAGATTCCACTGTATATGAGCATGACAGTATTTATGAAGAAATGCAGAAAAATGAAGAAAGTAATCCCAAATTGCTTCTGGGAAAAGACCGAAAGCCCTAGTACATTCACAACTTACTAAAAGCAGTTGAGATCAGAAAAAAGGAACAGGAAAAAAGAATGGAAAAGAAAATACAGAGAGAACGAGAAATGGAAAAGGGAGAATTTGATGATAAAGAGGCATTTGTGACATCTGCTTATAAGAAGAAACTTCAAGAGAGAGCTGAAGAGGAGGAAAGAGAAAAAAGAGCTGCTGCGCTTGAAGCACGTTTGGATGTAACCAAGCAGAAAGATCTCAGTGGATTTTATAGGCACCTATTAAATCAAGCAGTTGGTGAAGAGGAAGTACCTACATGCAGCTTTCGTGAAGCTAGGTCTGGGATAAAAGAAGAGAAATCAAGGGGTTATTCTGATGAAGTAAATTCGGGGAACAGAATACCACATGAGAAATGCATTCTTCAAACTGTTGTGAAAGTAGAGGAAAACTCAGATGCAGACAGTGACTTTGATGCTAATGACAGTGAGGAAGATGGAATGGAAGGAAATAATAAAGTGAACTGCAGAAGAGAAAAGAGCATAGAGACCTCTGAGAATGACTCCAAGCACCACAGGAATCACACCCACTTACAATCATCTAGTGAAGAAAGAGAACATGGTACCAGAAGCCACACAAAAAGTTCCAAGTCAAGGGGACATGAGAAAAGGGAAAGTAAGCACCAAGAGAGACAATCCAGGGACCAGGAGAACTATTACACTGACCGTGATTACTGAAAAGAAAAGAAAGATTCTCATAGGCACAGAGAGACCAGTCATAGAGATTCCCATTGGAAGAGGCATGAACAAGAAGATAAACCAAGGGGGAGAGACCAAAGAGAAAGAAATGACAAAGAATGGAAAAGGGAGAAATACCCCATAAGAGAACACGAAAGAGAGAGACAACGGAATGATCATGACCGACACAGTGAGAAAGGAGGAGAGAAGGAAGAGAAAAGTAAAGAAAAGGAAGAACATATGAAAGCAAGGAAGGAAAGATACGAAAACAGAGATAGAGAAAAACGAGACATAAGTGTTCAATCTTTAGAAAGAAAGCAAGACAAAAAGGAAAGTAGCCCAAAATCTAGGGCAAAGGATAGTTTTCTTGACCAGGAAAGGTTGGATAAAATGAGAAACATGGAAAAGGACAAAGAAAGGAACCCAGAGAAACTCTCTAGTTCTGAAACATCACTGGGAGCAAAACTCAGTATCACAGAGGAATGCAAAGAGATTGGCAAAGGACAAGAGAGACCACAGGAGGCATTGAGCAAGTTTGCAAAATGGAGCAATGAAGAAACTGTAACATCAGCTAGAGACAGGTACTTGGCCAGGCATATGGCACGGATTAATGCAAAGACATATATTGAGAAAGAAGACGATTAACTTCTTGGAATGTGCTGTGTGAACACATCAAGTGTATTAGAAGGGGTAAACTATTTTTTCAAAATGCATTCTTGGTTTAGGGTTAAGTCAAAGGTCATTCCTTCTGTCTCAAATGTTTGACTGAATTGATACATAATATTTACTTATCAATATCACATTCTTGGTTGTATTCAAACAACCTAAAGAGTGCTAAATGCCAGTAGGTACTTTATGAGGAAAATTAGCTCCCCTATAACCATTAAAAATTAATTTAAACAACTTTTCTAATTTTGGCTTTGTTGTAGGAGCTGTTTGTTTTTATAAACACTGTGTATGAGATAAAATTAAGTGGATTTGAATGTAGAGAATATTATACTTTGTTTTGAAATTTGTATTCAAGTATAAACTACAGATAGATTATCCATCTTGTCTACCTTTTTAGCTTAGGCATACTTGGTTTAAATGAAAATAAAAATAGTGATGTTTGTAAAAAAAAAAAAAAAAAAATTTCTTTTGCTTGGCTGGTGGCACAGTGGATAAGGCACCAGCCTGCGAACCCAAAAGTCTCTGGTTCGATTCCCCAGCCAGGGTACGTAACCAGGTTTTAAGCCAGGTCTCCAGCCAGATCATAGCTGGAGGCAGGTGAAAGGCAACCACACATTTATGTTTCTCTGCCTCTCTGCCTCTCTCCCTACCCCTATCTCCAAAAATAAAAAATAAAAAGTTAAGATTTTAAAATTATTTTTAGACAGAGGTATAGGGAGAGACAGAGAGGGAGACATCAATGTACGGTTGCCTTTCACCTGTCTCCAGCTATGATCTGGCTGGAGACCTTGCAATCCGAACCTTTAAAAAATTATAGCCCTGGCTGGTAGCTCAGTGGATTGAGCACCAGCCTGCACACCAAGGGTCACTGGTTCGATTCCCAGTCAGGAGTCAGGGTACACACCCAGGTTGCTAGCCATTTCCCCAGCTAGAAACAGGTGAAAGGCAACCAAAGGGATGTTTCTGTCCCTTTCTTTCTCCTTTCCTTCCCCTCTCTCTGAAAATAATGAATAAAATCTTAAAAAAAAAAAACAAAAAAAAAACCAAAAACTAAAAATAGATCTGCCTTTGACCCAGCAATCCCAAGTCATCATTGTTCATGCATGTGCATTCCAGTCCACTCTCCTTGGCTGACAGGTTACATCAATACTGTGTAAACCATTCTTGTTATATTAATAATGGCTGGACTTTTTCTGGACAGACCTTGTCTGTCTTGTGTTTTTGAAACTCTATGGGTAGTTTTCCTTCTTGTTCATCTAATGATAATGTTGCCCTTTGGAGGTTTGGCTTAATGTAGATAATTTATCTACATATTACATATGTAGAGCCCTAGGCTTTCTCTTTTCCTCAGTTTCCTTAAACTCTGGGTCTAGGTCCCCAGAAACACACCTACACTCTCAGCAGAAAATTGTCTAAACTGTTCTCACTTGTCCCTTTGTGCTCATCTGGCCTCTGATTTTTTTTCTCTGATGTTTTTTTAAAAATAAAAAGTTAAGATGTATTTAACTCAGAATACTAAATTTTGTATACTTGCTATAAGATCATTGTATCTAGTTCCAAAATAAAGCAAAATATAATTAAACAAAAGAAAATCAATGAACTCTTTGAATTATAGTTGATGATCAATAATTATACTATTAAGTTTTAATTGAATTGGCAAATTTATAATACTGTTTTCCCAGTTTTCTGGTTCCTTGTCCAGAGTTGGGAGGAGGTGACGACTGGTTGCATATTAACCTACTAGGATATGTAGATTAAAGACCTTGATGAATCCATCTATAATATATTACACCCCGGAACTTAAATTTTTTTTTCTAAAATATAGGAACCTTCACAAACAAGAACAAGCAACTGACGTTAGACTTTCAATCACTGGTCAGATAATTACATCTTAAATTCCTTGGCTTTTCTCATCATGTTTATTAGATGTTCTTCATTAACCAGATGTGGAACTGAAGGGCTCCATCACTGTCATCTAGTGTTACTCCTTGGACAGCCTTAGAAGCCTTTGCTACTGGTATGAACAATTTCATTGGGGAGACAGGCCTTGGAAGGTCTTGTTAGGGTCTCTAAGACTTACATACCATGCCAAGTACTACTGTCTTGCTAATCTCTTTCTAAAGCAATGGGCCTAACCAGACTGGAGTTTTAGTCCCAGTTTTGGCATTTGAAATCATGTGATCATGGGTGATTCTTTTCTCCTGCATGCATCTATTTTTCCTTCTTCTTCTGTGAGGGATTTAAATCTTAGGCCTTTTCAATTTAGAGCTTTTAGGACTCTGAAAGATTCAAATGACTGTGGTCCCTGTCTTGATGTGTACCTCAATTTGTTTTCTTTCCAAGAGCAAGAATAACTAAGGATGGCCAAGTGTTAGCCAAGGGAAATCATTCAATTCATGAATATGCATGATGTTTTCCCTTTCTCCACATCCTCACCAGCACTTGTTTATTGATTTATTAATGATAGCCATTCTTACAATTGTGAGATGGAATCTCATTGTGGTTTTAATTTGCATTTCTCTGATGATTAATGACATTGGGCATCTTTTCATTTGTCTGTTGGCTATCTCTGTGTCCTTTTTGGAAAAGTGTCTGTTCAGGTCCTTTGCCCATTTTTTAACTGAGTTGTTTGTTTTTTTGGTGTTGAATTTTGTAAGTTCTTTATAATTAATAATTTTCTATATAAAAATTTCTTAATAAGTTTCACAAAATTAATATTATATTACTAAATTTTCAGACCAAAACAAAACTGCTATATATGTCAACATATATAAAAAGGTAACAAAAAAATATAAATAAATGAATATGTGTAAATGTGTACATATTGCATACTTAGCAGAAAACAATCACATTATGTACATTCAGAACTTTAAATAAAATGGCATTCTAAATTATTTGTGGGTCAAGTAAGAAATGATAATAGGCATTAAAAAATATTTATATCTGAATAATTATGGAAATTCTATCAAAAGTTTGTGTTGTAGCCCTGACTGGTGGCACAGTGGATAAGGCACTGGCCTGTGAACCCAAAGGTCACTGATTTGATTCCTAGCCAGAGCACATAACCAGGTTGCAAGCCAGGTCTCCAGCCAGGTCCCCAGCTGGAGGCAGGTAAAAGGCAACCATACATTGATGCTTCTCTCCCTCTCTGCCTCTCTCCTTTCCCCTCTCTCTAAAAATATTAAATAAAATCTTAAAAAAAAAAAGTTTGTGTTGTAGCTAAAATGATACCTGAAAGAAATTTACAGTTCCAAAATCTTTATAGCAAAAAGTAAAAGGAGCAAAGTTTAATTAATTTTTAAAAATCATTAAAATAATGGCATGAAAAATCAGAAGAAAAGAGGATTACACAATAAAGCCAAAGATATATCCTTAAAGACATAGATAACAATGTTAAGAAAGAAATGGAGACATAACTGTAGTTTCAACAATGATTACTAGAAATAAGAGGCAATATGGATAAATGGAAAAAGCATTTATATGAATTAAATCCTCAAAAATATAGTTTACTAAGCCTGACTGAATAAAAAGTAGAAAATAGGGAGAAAATTTGAATAATTTTTAATAATATTAATGAAATTGAACAATGTTTTAATCTAGTCCCACAAACAAAGCAACTGGTCCAGTTGATATGATAGGTAAATTTTATAAAACATCTGAAAGACAAATAATTCCAATCTTACAAAATGTCTTTCAGAGAATAAAATAAAGAGACTTTATTCCCAGCTCTTTTTTTAGAATAACATAATTTTACAACCAAAACCACACAGAAAAGGTATATGATAAAAACTAACAGACCATTACCACTCAGGACATGCCAAACTTCAGCAAACTGTAGTCAACACTGAATTTTTTTAAAATGCATCATGATTAATATGAGACTGTCCTAAGGATGATTAATAGTAGAAAAATGTTTAGATATATTCTATCATTTTAACTGATAGAATAATAAATACATCTCAGTGGATGCCATAAAATCCTTCCATAAAAGTTGGCAATTGTTCATAATGAAAACTCTTTCTGAACTAGGGCTAGAATGAGATAAAACTAGATAAATGAGACTTTAAAAATCCACCACAAACTCATAGACACAGACAACAGTGTGGTGATGGCCACAGAAAAGGGGGACTGAGTGAAGATGGACAAAGTTGGGAGTGAGTGAGGCATCTGTAATAGTGTCAACAATAGTTTTAAAAAATACCTATCGGAAACAGAATAGAAAGATATTTACACATACAGGGAAACCTACTACATTAAAAAATAAAACAAAAAAACTGGCCAAACAGATTAGTAGGAAAATTATAGTCTATTTAAGAAGCAGTGTTGTTGTGTTAAACAGGTTTCCACATGGGAAAAAGAAAATGAAAAGGATGCCAAACTCATTCTGCATCATAAATGAAATTATTTCTAGATAACTTAAAGACTTAAGTATAATAACTGAATCAATAAACCTTTTCCCAAAAGTGAATAATATTTTTAAGTCTTTAAAGTAGGAAAATGCTTCTTAAACAAAACTTGAAAGAAGAGTGCATAAATAAAATAATAAATTTGACTTTTTAAATGTTAGAGACATTCTTCATTGTAAAACCCCATAAATAAAGTGAAAAAACAAGTGGCAACCAGAGAGAGAACATTTGTAACCACACAAATGACAGAGGTTTACTTGAAGAATATATAAATATCTTCAACAAATCCACAAGAAAAAAATGAACCATGAATTAAAAAGGGGGGAAATGGGGAAAGACATGATCCTGCCTTTCATTTCAAAGGAATTGTAGCTGGTCCATGATATTTGAAAAGATACTTGCTGATACAGGAATAAATTTCATATACAATGAACTACGTTTTTACAGCCAGAATATTTTAAAAATCTAAGAAGTCTATCAATATCAAAAATTGGCAAGTAGGCAGAACCAAAAGAGTTTTAATTCACCACTAGTGGGCCTGTAAATTGGTCCTTCTGTTTGGAAAACAGTTTTGCCGTACCTAGTAAAACCAAGCAAATATACAGCTAATATTTTAGTGTATACTAAAACTATGAAAAAAGCAAGTGGCCAATTAACACAAAATTTAGTACTATATATTGGCTACTTATGCTGGGAATAGGAAAGAAATTTCAACTAGGGAAGAAAACATAGAAGGCTTCAAAATAAATGGTAATCATCTATTAAACTATTATGAGTATAAGGTACTAATTTATTACATTTGTTTTACTGCATATATATATGCAGTAAATATATACATATTATATATATATATGTATATATATATATAACACTGTTTCATATATTTTATAATATAGGTAGATTAAGGATATGTTAAAAGAAAAAAATGGTCTGAAAGAGCCAAACTGTGCATGAAGAAAGAATATATAAGTGACATGATCTGACTTATATTTTCATAGGATCACTCCAACTATTTTATTAAAAATAAAGTAAAGAAAGGCAAGCAGAGAACCAGATACCTTTTATTACCTTAAAGGGTAGTGACTTGAGTCAAGTTGGCAGGAGTACAGGCAGTGAGAAAGGGATGGATTCTGGGTAATTTTGAGGGCAGCACTAAACAGATTTGCTGTTCAACTTGTTGTGACTTAGAAAGAGAAGGGCCAATGATAACTTCACATTTTTTATCTGAACACATCAAAGGACAAAATCAGTAGCACTTACTGCCCAGGATGGAGATTCAGTGAGAAGATGTGTGTCTATTTGTGCTGGTTTTTACGTAGGGAAATGTGAAAGATGACAATACTAGTCTGGATTTGTTTTTATGTCATTTGTGAAAACAAACAAGCAAAAAGATGGAACACCAGGTAGATAAAGTTTGCTGACAGCTGCTGTTGAGGAAAGAGCTTGAATTCAAGATCTGGATTTATGCTGTGTGCCTACTTGACTATAGAATTGTGCTAGAGATGTGGACATGCTTCCTTATTTAATCCCCATAACAATCCCTTTAGGTAGGTGTTCTAGTCCCCACTTCCCAGCTAAGGAAACTAAGATTTAAGAGGTTACGTGGCCTATCCATTGTCACAGAAATCTTCATCCAAACCTGTTCATTCCTCATAGTCCATTTTAAGAAACAAAGATCGATTGGTGTGACAAGACCCTTTTCCCCTACAATTTCCAGCTAAGATACTTCTTTGCCATTTTTTAAATATTATAACCATGTTTTCCAAATTTTATTCCATCTCTGATCTTGGGCATATTCTATTTTCTTCTCTATGGAATGTCCTCTCTTGATCCCTCAGGAAAATTTCTGTACTCATTCAAATTTCAACTTAAGTAATATGTGTTTCTGTTCGTTTCTCCAATTTTCCCAAGTGAAATTAAGAGTGCGTCTCCCTAGTTTCCTGCTTCATCCTACACAGAAGCAACAATAGTGATCGCTGTACTGCACCCTGAGGGAGCACCTGTTTCTCAGACAGGGATATGAGCTTGCAGGAAAGCAGAAATTTTATCTTGTCTCTGAATTTCCAGGCCACGAGTCTGGGCCAAGTGCACAGACTCCCAGTGGAAGCATATTGATGTATAAATGGAATAACTTCTTAAAAATTACACTGTATACAGGAAACCACATCAAAAGCTTTCCCTGAACTTCATGTTAGGCTGGAAATAAAACAACAACATGTAAACTTGGGGCTTCATGTTGCCACGTAGAGTCACTTGAAATAGTTGAGTCTAAGGCTCCCAGATCTTCCTTGCAGGGGACAGTGCTCTGTGCAAGGAACTAGGAAGTGTTAGGGCACATGCCGGAAACGGCTCGTATGCACCCACTCTCGCCACACTGGGTCCACTGGCAATTTTCCCTCTGCACCCGGGTGGGTGGCGTCCTGGGAAGCGGGGTGCTCTCCGCTCTGAGCACTCCTGTGCTGAAGCTGGCCCCCAGCAGGCACTGCACTTTGCTCTCCCATCCCAGGGTTGCATCTGACAGTAAATACTTTTGCTATTTCAAAACCCACTCACCAAGATGTAAGATTTGCTACAGGGAACTTCAGTGGAAAGAGCTACTACCTCTTTTTTTTTCTTTTCTTTCTTGACAAATGTATAAATGAGGTGAACTTTTACCACTCTAATTTATTTTTCCTGCTTTAAATAACACCTACTATGCCCCAGCCTTGAAAGGAAATTAGAAGTGAAGGGCTCCTCTTGCTGGTCCTTGATAAACCCTACCAAGTTCTTAGCTATGAGCAGAAGTGATGGAATTTAAAAGAGCAGAGAGGAAGAAAGGACACCAAGTTCAAGCTGGTGAGAAACAGGAGAGTTGGTGTGGGAGCTGGCGGGCCCCATATGTCTCCAGTCACAATTTATGCCTCCAGGATGTCACTCCATCATGGCTAATGTTTTGTGGGTCACATGCACATGCAAACCTGCAAGTGACAGAGGCCCTCGTTTGAGGCCTGAAGAGAAAGCCAGGGACATAATTATGCCTCTGATTCTGCTTCTACAACCCAGTTGAAAATTGCATTGCTGATAATGGAGAGTGAGATTCTGCCAGTTAGGGGTGTTAAGGGAAAAACATTCATTTTGGGCAAATTTGTCTGTGGATTGACGAACGAAGTACTTATTTGCAAAAGTGTGTTAAAGGAAGTCTCTTAGCACCTGAAAAAAAAAACTATAGAACCCAGTACAGATTTCCTCATCACTGCCACCTGCAAACCATGCCAGATGCTTAAAGAATAATTTCCAATGAATTAGAAAATAATTTCATTGTTAGTTTAATAAAAAAATAGCTAACATTAATGAAGCAGTAGAGCACTCATCAATGTCAAGTACTTGAGAGATTTAAGTAGTTGGGTGCACTCACACTGTTTTATCTTACCTTAATCAATCCTTATCGTAATGTTCTGTGAAAGTATTTAATCCTTCTTTTACAGGGAAGGAAACAAAAACTCAGAGAGGTAAAATTATTTTTTAAAAGGTACACAGTGGGTGCATGGTGGACAATCAGATTATCCAGATTTCAAATCTATTTCAGTTATTGATAGTTTGTGCTAATTCAAATACATGGTTAAGAAATTGTTCAATTATCAAATATATTTTTAAGTTGAAATTAATTTTATTGTTTTTAAAAATAATTGATATATGGGTCAAAACTGCTTGACTATAAAGAGAAAAAAATTAACATCATCTGAAACCCACTATCCAGAAATAACCAGTTAATGTTTGAGTGAGCATTCCATTAAACATTTCTCTTTGGATAGATACAGAAATATGCACAAAATTTTACATAAATGGAATAGTATCGAACATACTGTTCCAAAATCTGTTTCATTTTTCACTCAGCAATATGTCATGGGCATCTTTCCATGTCGATAAATATAGATTTGCATCATCATTTTTAATTGCAGCATAATTGGAAGTCACAATATTTTAGAAAGGAAAAAAAAAATGTCAGAGGCTGTCTACCCCAACCTCCTGTCCAGTATAGAAATACAGTATATAATTGCCATGGCTGAAAATCATGCAAATTTTGTGGCACATTGCCATTCAAAGATGATAGTTCTAATGGTGAGGGAATTAAGCCAAACTTCCTCTCTCTGTATCTTTCACAGAGACATATACTAAAATATATGTCTATGTTATTAAACTCAGCTATCATTCCTGCTTTCTCCCTTCCTAATCAAGCCTTCCCCAAGCTAAATGTCCCTATGCCTGTCTTTTTTATTTTCCTTACTAGTTAGAATTCCTAAACTTTTACCAATCTGTCTACCTTTCCCCAGATAACTGTAATGAGTTAATGAACTGAGCACAGTTCTTCTCTTGTGGCATGACCTTCACTGAATGTGGTGATACTGTCCTGTCGAGCGGTTTAGACACCTTCCTTTTCCCAGTACAGTCTAATACTGAATGTTTAGAGAAACGAACAAATGGGTGGCAGTTATGTAGAACTTTAATCACTAGCATGGGTGTGCATGGCATTTTTGTGTCATGAGGCCTTCAGAGAATGCATAAAAACTCATCTTTTTATAAATTGTCCAGACATATAAAAGTAGTATGGTGGAACAAAGGACATTGAATGCTCTCACTTATTTAAAAAAATCAATGCTCTGAAGTAAAGGCAAACCTAATGATACTGGAGTAACTCCATGGAATTTGACCAGAAGGCATTCGATACCACCTTACTCACCATTTTTATTATTTTACATGTTAGCTGTAGACCCAACTGTTTGCAGAATCTTGCCCAATGGCATATGGCAAGGAGGAGGGGTGACTGTGTTTCCTGGAACATGTATGCAAAATAGTGTTACCAGAAAGTTAATATAACTGATAATTATAAAAGCCTTCACTGAGCACTTGATCAGGTAGCTTATAAAGAGGGAGATGGACTAAACTTCAGTGACTTTGCTTCTGGGGCCAATTTTCCTTCTCAGAATTAGCATTAAAACTTGCTGTGGAGTTTTATCTTATCTTCAAGATCCTGGCTTGAGTAATTAAAATGATCATTGGAAATTCAACATTCATCAGAGGAAATCACAATGAGTCAATTTTCTTTCCTTTCTCCTTTCTTTTTCTTAAATGTTTTCTCTGGTAATGGCAGGTGTTGAGGTTATAAATTGATTGTGTGCCCTCAAGGCCCAGAAATCTTCTATTCAAGCTGAATTTTTCTCCTGTATTTTTTAAAAAGATTTTATTCATTATTTTCAGAAAGAAGGGCAGGGAGGAAGGAAGAAAGGGAAAGAAGCATCAGTGTATGGTTGCCTTTCACCTGCCTCCAGCTGCAGATCTGGCTGGAGACCTGGCTTGCAACCTGGTTATGTGCCCTGGCTGGGGAATCAAATCAGCAATCTTTAGGGGTTGCAGGCCAGTACCAACCCACTGAGCTACTCCAGCAGGGGCTCTTCTGTATTTTTTTGTTGTTGGTCATCTACTTAAATAAACCTCCCCTAATGAGATGGAGATTCGTTACCGATGTCTGTGATTTACTGTCTGTGAAATTAGTTAGTCTAGATAATTCATCCCATGGGTGACAAGGGTGCAGTCACAGGGCAAACAACCAGGTAAGAATGGAGAACGTACAGAACGGGTTTGCTGCCGCTGCATCCACAGTTCACATTGGGAAATACAAGGAGAATGCATTTCATAAGCCGGGCTTCTGGGTAACCCAATTCATCACCCTCCCCTCTTCACATCCAGCACATCCCAGTGGGAGTTCAGTTGGGTCAGCCCTGCTACTTAGATTATGAAACCACCAGATGTCAGTATTGGTGTACAGTAGCTATAATAAAACTAACTTCTTGGCCAATCATATAAAACCTATCTCTGAGAAAGACCTAGACAAGCATTGACAAAATAAAGTATTTGTATCGTTATATATATTTTTTTCTTCCTGATGAGTAGGAACTGACTCACTCTAGAAGAACATCATCTTAAGACAATGGAATTGCCTTATTACTGAATTATCATATTTTGTTCCAATAAATTCTAAATAGATATTCCTTGAGGTTTGGGGAGAAAGAGATAAAATTTGTAAGTAAATGCATTTTTAAAGTGCTACCTTTAATTATATATCTACCACAGGGATTCTTAGAATTTATAATATATTAACTTCTAGCAAGTCTTCAAGATAGCATAAAGGTATGCATTGCTCTCAACATTAGCTGGCCATATTATTAAAGAAAATAATTTTCTAAAATAATTCTCCATAAATATTGAGTAATAGAATTTTCTTGTATTACAAATGATGAGCTCAGAACACTAAATGGTTATGTGATCACCCGATAAGCTCAACTCTACCTTCAATTCAATGGCAGAGATTTATCCAATTCCCCCACCTACCTGTGCTCCAATAAAACATCTATAAAGACTAAAAGTATCTGAATGCAGCATTCGAAACACTAAGTCCATAAATAGAAATGGGAACTGGGTGAAAATGAATTTCTGGGGTCTCCTGAAGGACCCCAGAAATTGCTCATCTTTGTCTTGTCTAACTTGGAACCTAGGAAAGAAATGTGAGCACTGCCCAAAAATGCTAAAGATGAACTAACAAACCATAAATGCCTAAAGCAAAAAGATGATAGTAGAGACATTGGGTAGATAGCTTAAGGTCCAGAAAGAAAAGCTGGAGGATATTTTTTAGGAAATTAGGACATTCAGTAACACCCATCTTTATACATAGAAAGCTGCATCTTACCCAGGGCCATATCCTTGCTCAATGATCTAGGAAGACTGTAAGGTTTCACCTTAGCTAGATCTTTAAGCTAAATAGAAATTAAAGTGTCTCAGCAAAGCCAATCAGCGGAGACTGAGAAAGGCATTTGGTTTTCTCTAATTTTCTGTGTGTTCTTCCTTTTAATTTTTGATATTTTTTAAGCTTCTAGGTCTCCTGACAATTTCTGTCAAATTATTAGCTGAATATGAACTAAAGGAACAGAAGTTTCAATGACCATACATGACAAGGAGTACAGTCTTTTACAGTCTTTTCAAAAATTGTTTGGAAGTCATGAAGTAATGTATTTCTACAGTCTTTCACAATCAAAATGAGGAAGAAAAATAGAAAACTCAGAGAAAGAGTATCTGATTTCCAGAGTAACTACATTAAAAGTTCACTTTTCAAAACAAAAATTACAAGGCATTAAAAAAATGGAAAGTATGACCCAGTGAAAAGAACAAAATAAACTGACAGATCATTTCTGAGAAAGTCAGACATAAGGCTTACTAGGCAAAGAAACAAGTTTCGTAAATACACTCAAGCATCTGAAGGGAAACATAGACAAACTAAAAAAATCAGGAAAACTATGTTTAAAAAATAAAAATATTAATAAAGAAGTATCAACCTACAAAGTATAGTAAAGGCAGTGCTTAGAGAAAATGTATACCTATATATGCTCATGTTAAAAATATCTCTAAATCAGTCATCTAAATTTATATCTTGAGGAACTCAAAAAGAAAAAGAGGCAATTAAGCTCAAATCTAGCTGAAGGAAGAAAATATAAAATATTAAAGCAAAGATAAAGTAGAGAATAGGAAAATAAATAAAGCAACAAAAAGAATTAATAAAACCAATCTGTTTTTTGAAAAGATCAACAAAATTGTCAAATTTTTAGCTAGACTGACATAAAGAGAAAGTAACTAAAATCAGACCTAAAAGAATATTATACATAAATGCAAAGGATCAGAAAATAGTATAAGCAATTGTATGTCAATACATCAGATGCCCCAGATGAAATGTAGAAATTCGTAGAAATATGCAAATGACCTAAATGACTCAAGAAGAAATATAAAATTTCAACAGACCTTTAATAACTAAAGAGATTGAATTGGTATTCAAAACCTCAAAACAAATAAAAATTCAACACCAGATGGTTTCAATGAGGAATTCTACCAAATATTTAAATGATTAACACCCACCCTTCACCAATTCTTCCAAAAGTGAAAATAAAAAAGAGGAAACATTCCCTAACTCTATTATAATTCCAGAATTACTCTGATGCCAAAGCTAAATAAAGATGTCAAAGGAAAAGAAAGAATATACCAATATATCTTATTAATATTAATGCTAATTTCCCAACAAAATACTGGCAAAAGGAATCCATAGATAGGTTATTATACAGATTATCCACCATAACCAAGTTGGATTTATTCCAGGAATGCAAAAGTGTTTCAAAGTAAGAAAATAAATAAATGTATTTATTACCAAGAATGAGGGGAAAATATTTTAATCAGTGTTCTATAGTAAGGTTCCAGATTGTTTTCTCTGAAGTATGATATAGAGAAATAAATTCAAGTGCCCGGATATATCTGAGGAGTTACAATAGATTAAACACACATGCATTCAATATCTTTATGTATATATCTATTTAGATATTTTCTATTCATCCTATTGCACACATATATATATACACACATACATATACATTTCTGTACACATCATGTAGATTAACATATATAATGTGGCCTGTGATATGTAATGTTTCATTAAAAGATCTAGGGAGCTATGGTACTCAGGTTAAGAATTTTTGACTAATGGAGAACAGGTACATCCTTTGAAGGGTCATGAACCTCCAATTATAGAAGGTATTCAAGTACCAATGTGACAACTAATTGGTAAAGATACTATAGAGAAGAAATTTATTGTTCTGAATGATTGAAACTTCAGTGTTCTATGAGGTAGTATTATTGGAGTTTCTGAAGCTATTTTCAACATTCAAGCAAATACACACAAACAAACAATAGTAATGAAAATTCTTCATTTACTCAGCTTAAGGATATACAGATTAAACGAATACTTTGGAATTTCCTGGACCTATAGGTCCTCAAAAATAATTCTTAATGGAGAAAGTTATAGATAACTGTTCTGTTAAGAAATTCAAGTACCAGATTGAAAACCAGACAAAAACAGTGACCAAGTTTCTTTCAAATTCTGAATGTTTATAATTCTAAGATGCACAATTTATTGGGACACTTTAAAAAACTTACGCAAAATTTTATTGATTACACATATTAGAGACATGTTCTATGTAAGAAAAAGACATAAAATATACACAATGTATTCTTGGGCCAAAACTTTTAAAACATATGCATGACAAATACTGTTGATGATTATAATGATGATGACAAACATGATTAAATATTTATATTTTCCCACATAGTATAATGAACATTTTTCTTATATAACTATTTTATTTTTATTGGAACTCTAGGGAATTCACTATTATTCTTTTTAAGAATTTAAAACTTTAGATTTTTTAAGTCATTTGACTAAGTTAGTGCATTCAGAAATGTCATGTTGACCACATTACAAAACCTCTAAGATTTTAAAAGAAGAGATTTAGCATTGTGAGCAGAGGACACTTGTATTGAAGTAAATGGAAGAAGGCATCTTAAGTCATAAATATGACAATAATATAACAACAATTAGTTTTGCATAATGACCTAAAGCTTTTTATTGACCTTCATTTTCATTATCTTAATGAATTACTGTAAGAATTTTAAATAAGAAGTTATTATTATTCCCATTTCACAGAGGGAAATAGGTTAAGACAGATAAAGTAAATATCAATGTTGACATTCAGTGGCAGAGCCAGGACTTAATTTCATGGTGTGTGTGTGTGTCTGTGTGTATGTGTGTGCGCACATGCGTATGTGTGTGCACCACAATTCCTTTCATAAACGGTATTGTGAATATAATTTGATAAGACTGTGGTAAAAGACTTAATGTTATAGAGCTTTTCTTTATCCCTTTCATCATTTCCACTAAACTCTGACCTCCATAATATTTGAAGACCTTATCTATAAAGTGGGGGTAATAATGTAGTGTTAAACTCAAGAAGTTATTTGAATCAAGTGCCTAATATGTAAGTCATTGCCATGTATTGAGCACATAGTAAACATTTACTAAAGGTTAATTTTTATTATTATCATTATTCTACTCTCAAAAGTGAAATCATAACCAAACATACAGAATTTAGGCAGTGACTAAGAAAATCCACTTTAGTATTCCTTAGTCAAAGGTTAGGGAAAACAAAACAAAACATAGTACAATGAAAATTGAATTGATCTGGGTACACACTCTAATGAATACCAGCACCAGAACCTCCTTGTTGAGTTAGAGGATCATGGACTTAGGGAATCATGTAAATCTTGGAATGGACTCACAGACTCAGGTATAACTATTAAGTTATACCTTCACTCAATAGCACTGCGAATCAAGTTTTGAAATCACCACGTTCCTGCTGAAAATATCTGATAAAACATGGGCACCTTGTTTCTACTTGAATATTTCCTTGGCCAAGAATGCCTTGTCTCTTAGTGCTTCCAATTCCTGGAAAGCTGTGAAAGCTAGAAAAGTCATGCATATATTAATCTAATATTTTAGATTGGTCATTTTGAACCAACTCACCTTGACTCCAGTTCAGTTTCTTGGGACTCTATAAAAGAAGACTAATCCATTTCTGAATGATGAAAGAATGCATAAGGCACACAGGCCTACTCTTACTTTACCACACTGTAAACCTATTTAAACTGTCTTTCAGAATTATGTGTTTTCTCCTTGTCTCTCCTCCATCACCACTCCTAACTTTTTTTTCTTCTTCTATTTCTCCTTTAAGCACTTGGCTCTTTAGCACATGCAGTCATAAGTTACTAGAACATAAGGGAATATCAGGCGATTCCTCCACACTGTATGAATGAGAATACTAAAGTCCAGGGGGATGGTGAAGTGTCTTTCGCAAGGTCAAACAGCTAGCTCACATGAAAACACATAATCTAATAGGAGTAGATGCAAATATGGTAAATTTGGAGTCCTGGGTGATTGTTTTGAACCTTGATTTTAGGTAATGGTACTGCTTTTAAAAGTATATGTAGTTTATATATAGGAGGAACAGGGTGGGAGAAATCCTAAAGAACTCTATTCTGTGCATTTCATTCCAGGGGGTGCAAGGATAATTTTTCATTTTTGTATCTGAAAAGTCATGCATGATAGAAGCACCCTTCTCTTTTGCTTCCTTGTTAGTTTGTCCAGGTAATTCTCCCTTCCCATTCTACAACCAGGCATAACGCTGCCTTGTACCTTTGAGAGGATCAAGTTCAAGAGTGCAGTGGAGCAGCGAGGCGGAGAGAGACTGGAGCCAGTTGAAATGGCCTGTTCACTGGGGACCAGCAGGAAGATGTTGTGCAAGGAAAGAAGCAGGCCGTTTTAAAAAGAGAGATACTTTTTAAAAAATTCGATCAGCTAGATACCTCAGGAGCTTCACTCCAGGGGAAAATGGAGAACTCACTTAGGGAAGTCAATTCAGCTTCACTATCATTCCCTGTGGAGGCAGCTAGAGAGGGTTTCTAATGAAAACTTTAGAGTCGGTGGCTGAAGTCATGAAAAACAAGATCATCTCCTGCCTGTTGCCCTGAAATATCTGAGAGATATTGTTACAACTCAGGCAAGTTACCCTCCCTCAATGTCACCTTTCTCTGCATGTTAAACCAGCCATAGTCGACTTGAACATCTCCTGATTCTAGATTTCCTGGACGTTACTGTGTGTGAATGGTAGGGTTTGATCTTGCAGTTTTTTGTTTTTTTTTTTTAATTTTATTGTTGTTGTATTACATCCATCCCCTTTTTGCTCCCCTCTGTCCCCCTAGCCACCCACCCATTCCCCCCAAAGTCAATCCCACCTGTTGTCCATGTCCATGGTTCCTTTATACTAGGTTCTTGTCTTGGCTGCTCCCCTTCTTTGCCTCTGCCTCCCCCCTCCCCCCAACCCCGTTCCCCCTGACCTCGCAGTTTTATAGCAAACTTTTGGAAGGTATTCCAGATGTACCTGGGATGTGCCATTCTTCCCATTACCTGAGTATAGAGATGCACAAGGTTGCTTTTAGTCGCTGACTGACATTAATCATGTCAGCTCTCTTTTCTACAAGAATGACTGCTTTAATGGGAAACTCCAGCCCTGTCAACATGCCAGGAGGTGTGAAGAAGGAAGGGCAGATGAATAGCAGTTGTTATTAAAGAGGAAATGATGGATGAGGAAATCAAGCTTCTGTGTTATGAGAGGGGGATGGGTGTGGCATGGAAGTGGGAGCATAGGGCTTGGAGTAGCCTGAGCCACTGTTTCTGGGAAATACCTAAAAATGTTCCTCAGAAAATGGAGGCTTTTTCATTCTACTGTCTCCATGCAGTGGAGGCTGGACAGTATGACGGTTCATAGCTCTGACTTTGCGCTCATCCTGGGTTTGAATCTTGTCACTACTGTCTAACACTGGAACTCAGTTGCCCCACTGGAGATAATTATAGTGCCTATTTGATAGGATCATTGGGATACTTTAATAAGATAATGCTCATAAAATGATTAACATAGGGCCTGGCAACATTAAGCTTTTATAAAGTTAGTTGTTACTGCCAACATTTCATTCTACATATTATTTACAGGTTACACATATGCCGAGTACCAACAATGTGCTGTACAGTCTGTCTCGTGCTTTAGTAGAGACTCTTCTCCTTCAGGGCAGCTCAATGATATAGCCTTGCTTGTATGAAAGTAATTGAGGTTTAGGGAAAGCAAGTTATTTATCTAACAATGCACAGCTGGTAGGGAAAGAAAAACAGGATTTGAATCAGATCCTGGGACACTCAGTCCAGTTTTGTTTCCATCTTAATCTGAGTGTCCCCTTAATTATGTAGTTAGTTACATGGCATTTGTAACAATATGGATAAATGTAATAGATACATTAGAAGATGAGCCCTTGATAATTTCAATAGTGCATTCAACTCACATAGCTAGAATATCCAGCAGTGATCCTCAAAGGTAGGTTTCTCCAATATTATTTAAAGCATTGTTGCAACTAGTTATTGCTCTATAGGGTATCCTACCAGACAACATCATGAGTATAGGTTCATGTCCATTTATCGTAAGCTTTGAAGACATACACAAACCTGAAATCATATTCCATGACATTTACCACTTCTGTGTCTTGATAAAAATGACTTTTTACATGTCAATTTTCTCATATGCAAATGAAAAACAACTATACATCACAGGGTCATTGTGAGGATTAATCAGGTAATTGAAAATATCAGTGTTTCCTCACTAAATGGTAGCTTTAACAATGGAAAATGGCTTTACACTGTAGATTTGAACTTACTTAAAAATCCCTATGTGTATGTCCTCTATCTTCATAGAAATTTTCCTGTACTGATGGTTATGATCACTATTAAAATCAATGAGTACAAATCGATTCAATAAATATATGTTGTTCTTCCACCCCAAGTAACACCCTGGTTGACATTGTCCTTACGCTGTGGAGAAGTTCCCATGTAATTCTCACCTGAGACTACATCATTATGAGTCTAAAATAAAAGGCACAAAGCATATGGTATACATAAAGTTGAAACTTAGCTTTTATCCCTATGTGCTTTCAAAGATAAAATGCTAACTTTGGACATAAATTATCACAGGGGATATATAATTTTTGATGTAGCCTATGCATAAGCTAAATAACTTTTAACATCAGTTACCAGTGATGTTCTTTTAACATCAGTTACCACCCTCAATTAATTTTTGTTGCATGTTCACTAAGTTAGCAGAACTATATGAACATAAGAATAGTTGTAGAGGTAATGCTGTCCAATAGAACTTGCTGATAGGAATGCTCTTTGTGCTGTTTCATATTGAATTTTATATTTTTATTTAATTCTAATTAAGTTAAATTTTAATAGCTATATGTGGCAAGGGGACATGGTACTGAACAGCACAGGTAAGAAGGAGAGATGTTCTCAGGGTCAAGTGACTAGATTCTAGTCTTAACCACCATGTATATTAATATACATACAAAACACTGCCTGAGGTTTACTAAATCTCTATTCCTAGAGTGGAAGGGCGTCACCAGATCCAGGATAATAGGCCCCTGGCACTGAAGCCTGCAGGGTTAATTTCTGTGCTCTGGGCAAACATCACGAAGTACCCACCACACACCTTTCCACTGAACCAGATGTGGCATTAATATCGTCCGCCACAAGGTGCTCCGGCAGGCACTTACAGCAGAGTTCAGTACTGTGAGAAAGAGCCTGTGTGCATTTTCTAGGTTGAGACTAAATCTTCTCACATCTTGAAAGGAATAGAATCTTAAGTAAAAAGGATCTGGTTGTTCTTCAAGTCAAGCTGAAAATGATTATGATTCTGTCATCTATGTATTTACTCCAGTAGTTGGTAACATATTTGTGCACCATGTGGTGGAGGAAACTGTGGACTTAAAATCAGAACAACTGATGACTAGTCCCAGACCTTTAAATTATTTGCTGCGCAAAATCAGTAGCTATTCCTTCTGGCTAGGTAGCTCAGTTGGTTGGAGCTTCAGCCCAATATGTAAAAGGCAGTAGGGGCAAGGAGGGTTATCCCTCATGATTATTTATGCCAACATGCTCTGAAATACTAACCTGCTATTGTAGACTTCACATGAACACATATTGGTGTGTTAATTATGAAATGTGATAGATGGAGGATAATCTGGAGGTCACCTCTTTGAGGCTGGGTTTTCCGGAATGCAGACTCTTAGATGGAAACTTCCATGCACAACACTGATTAGACGTGCTGTGGGTTTCAGCAACTCTGGAAGAGAAGGAAAGGAAATCGGATTGGGATGGGGCAGAGGGAAAAGTCAACCTGTGGTTCAGTCCCAGTGGAACACCCTAGCCAATCTTGTGGGATTTTCTGAAGATAGTACGATCCTCAGGTTTGTCCTGAGCATAAGCAAGAGAGCCAGGACTTCATCCCCCTATAAATGAATCAGTCATTGCATACAGGCCATTCCAGGGAGAATAGCCTTTAGGGAGGAACCTTCAGCTGAGGCAATTTCTGAAGGTAGCTGAGAGCTGAGAGCTGTTTTCTGTTCTCCAGAAGCTGAGAGATTAAGTTCTTCATTCCTAATAGGGGGAGGCATCTGGATAGCTGTTTGCAGCACCCATCAAATCATCCAATTCACCACTTGTTTGTTATAGTATGAAAATGAAGATTCAGCTATAAGAGGACCTATCAACAAACAGAATCCTTGGATATGCGAGGACTAGAATCCAAGTCTTCATGCTCCCAAATAAGTTATTACCCATCTAGCCACTCTTCTTAACTTCACTCAGTAGAGCATTCGAGTGTTGACTCGAAGTCAACACTAATTCTGTACAGTGTTGACTGTACATTTTGCATAGTTAATTAATCTCAAATTTACACAATTAGGTCAACCCAGGTGACAAGACAGAGCTGACTGGGCCCTCTGCCCAGTGCTTGTCCGTTCATCCCCTTACCTCTCATGGACTCTGTGGTTTATTTTCTACTGGAAGTTATTCCCAAGTTGCTCTGCTCTGCAAACACCAACACCTTCTTACACTGTCCATTTCAGCAACCTCAGTCCAAAATGTCAATAGTAAAAATTAGACTCACAAAAAGGGCCAGAATTCTCATCTACATGCTGTCTCATCCGTGACAGTTATCACTAGAAAAAAAAATTAGGATAAAAAATGTTAAACCTTGGGTCTATTCGGGGATAGATAATTATTTTCTGAGTGGAGCTGCTCTTTGTGTTGGAAGATGTTTAGCTGCATTCCTGATAGCTTATCACTATTAACCAAGTGACAACAACACCTTCTTCCAGTTGAGACGATGCAAAACTTCCCCAGATTACTAACTGTAGCCTGGTGGGCAACCCTCCTACAGACCCCCTCTGAATTAATGTTTCCTATGGCAAGAAAAGACTTCTCCTTCCTTTTCCAAAGTTCTGTGCTTCATTCTCTTCCTTCTACTTGTTTTCCCCATATATTTTATAAATACTTCTCCAAAGGGGACATACAGGGTACCCCTGCAGACATATGAAAAAATGATCAACATCACTAATCATCAGAGAAATGCAAATTAAAACCTCAATGAGGTATCACCTGACACCTGTCAGAATGGCTACCATCAATAAATTAACAAACAACAAATATTGGCAAGAAAAGGGAACCCTAGTGCACTGTTGATTGGAATGCAGACTGGTGCAGCCACCATGGAAAACAATATGGAGTATCCTTTAAAAATTAAAATTTGAACTTCTAACCCTGGCTGGTGACACAGTGGATAAGGCGCCGGCCTGTGAACCGAAAGGTTGCTGGTTCAATTCCCCAGCCAGGGCATATAACCAGGTTGCAAGCCAGGTCTCCAGCCAGGTCCATAGCTAGAGGCAGGTGAAAGGCAACCATACATTGATGTCTCTCTCCCTCTATGCCTCTCTCCCTTCCCCTCTCTCAAAAATAATAAATAAAATATATTTTTTAATTGAACTTCCTTTTGACCCAGTGATTCCACTTCTGGGAATACACCACAAGGATCCAGAATCACCAATACAAAAAATATATGCACCCCTGCATTTATAGCAGCACTATTTATAAATAGTCAATATTTGGAAATAGCCTAAGTGCCCATCAGTAGGTGAGTGGATAAAAAAGCTGTGGTACATTTATGCAATGGAATACTATGCAGCAGTTAAAAATAAAAGAAGAAGAAATGCTTCCGTTTTGCAACAGCATGGATGGACTTGAAGAAAATTACGCTAGATGAATTAAGCCAGTCAGTGAAAGAAAAATGTCACATGGTCTCACTTGTATGTGGAATCTAATGAACACAATAAACCAATAAACAAAATGGCAACAGAAGCTTAGACATGTAATACAGACTGGCAACCACTGGAAAGAAGCAGAGGAGAATAAGATGAAAGATGGTGAAGGTATTAGTCAAAAAATATTTATGTACCACCCATGGACACAGACAAAAATATGGTGATTGGATTGGGGTGGGGAGATGGCGGGGCTTGTTGGAGGTGGGGCAAGGGACAAAAAGCATGAACAATTGTATCAGTACTGATACTGATAATACAAATAAAATTTTAAAAATATTTAAGAATATGTTTTTAAAATATATGCTACTTTCACTTGAAGTTCTTTCCAACTTACCTTTCTTCACTTATTTTCTTCTTCAGAGTTCAATCTGATCTCCAATGTGTGTTTTATTATTGTACATGTTTTTTTATCATATATATGTAAAACAATGCATAATATGCTGTTTACATATATATACATACAATATAACAATGTATATCATATATATATCACTTTTTCTTTCTTTCAACATTATATACAGAGTTCCTTTTTTCTCATGATGCATGCAGATCAATTTTATTCCTTTGAACATATGAAAATCTACTAATTCATTTCCCTCTTGATAAATATTTAATTTGTTTTCCTTATTTCACCTTTACAATGTTGCAGTGAACAATTTTATTTATATGTCTTTTTCATGTAAAGAAAATAACTTCTCTAAGGGATGACACCTAAATATAGAACCACTGAGTGGAAATGTGCTTTCAACTTGACTATGCCTTGCTCACCAATGGGACTTACCATATTCACAATCCATTCAGTAGTGAATTAAAATGACCATTTCCCCCAAATATCTGGCACCATAAGTTAATGGTTTAAATAAAAATGTCCTGATTGATGACTGATTTTTTAAAATTGGGAGCTGACATGTATAGAGTACAGGAATAAAGGTTATTCATTGTACTTGTACAGTTTAGAATTCTTTGCACTGATGTATACCTATATAACCATCATAAATCAGAATAGCATTTGCAATACCCAGCAAACTTCCCTTGTGACTCTGTCTAATCTATTTGGTGTTTTGTTGCTGCCATAACAAATTAAGTCAAACTTAGTGACTGAGAAATACAAATTTATTACTTTATTGTCAGAAGCTTCACACTGGTCTCACCAGACTAAGATCAAGGTGTTGGCAGAATGTCATTCCTTTCTGGAGGACTTAATGGAGACTCGGTTTCCTTTCTTCTTCCAGATTCTTGAGACTGCCATGTTCTTTGGGTGATGGTCTTCTTCTTCCATCGTTAAAACAAGTGGTTTTTAGGATCTCACTGACACTGTATCCACTGTCACATCCCCTTTTCTGACTCTCTTCCACCTTCCTCTTCCATTTATAAAAACTCTTGTGGTTAGATTGGACCCACCTCAGTAATCTATAATAATATCCCTATTTTTTAAGGTCAGCTGATTAGCAAATCTAATTCCATCTGCAACTTTAATTCCCCTTTGCCATGTTACCTGACATATTCATAGGTTCTGGAATATAGATGACTATCATGGGGGAGGGTGCCATTATCCTGCTTATCATAGGATGTAACCACTCTTTTGATTTCCGGCTTTAGTATAAGTGAGTTCTGCCTTTAATTTGATTTGTTTTTCTTGTATGCTATATGAAATCTACATTATGTGCTATATTCTTTTGTTTGCTTTCACTTAGTATATTTTTAGACTTTATCTCTACTATCAACAATGTGTTTTATTGCTCTATAATATTTCTTTGTATAAGTATATCATACTTCATTTATCTATTCAGTTGTCAAGGGCATTTCGGTTGATTACAAAGTTTGTCTATTATGACTAAATCTACAAACTTTTTTGTATAATGCTGTGTGGACACTTACACTCATTTTAATAGGGTATATGCCAAAGAGTGGAAATCCTTAGGTATAAGGTAGACATTTCTGTTTAACTTTAAAAACTGTTATCCAGTTTTCCAAAGTGGTTTTACCATTTTACTCTCCCAACATAAGAGAACTCCAGTTATTCCTAGCCCACACTTCATATTGCCCATCTTTTTCAAAGTAGTAATTATACTTGATAAGAGATATCTTTCTGATTGTAAAGAAGCATCTCATTATGATTTAATTTCCATTTTCCTGAGAGCTCACAATCATAAGTGCCTTCTCATGTTTATTGCCTTTCATGTAACTTCTTTTATCTTTTTTTAAGTATATTTCATTGATTATGCTGTAATAGTTTTCTCAATTTTCCCCTTTGCTCCCCTCCACCCAGTACCGCACTTTCCATAAGCACTACCATCCCCTAGTTCATGTCCATGGGTGGTGCATGTAAGTTCTTTGGCTTCATTCTTTCCAATATTATGCATAACATCCCCCTATTTTGTACCTACCAATTAGGCTTCTTAATCCCTGCATCAGTTCCCCTTTTCTCCCCCTCCCCCCTCCCAGCTGATAACCCTCCCAATAATCTCCATACTTATGATTCTGTTCCTATTCTAGTTGTTTGCTTAGTTTATTTTTGTTTTTTATATTTTTAGGTTCTGTTATAGTTGTGAGTTTGTTCTCATATTAATGTCCATAGTTTTGATCTTTTTCTTAAATAAGTTTCTTTAACATTTCATATAATTCATATAATAATGGCCTGGTGATGACAAACTCCTTTAGCTTTACCTTACCTGGGAAGCACTTTATCTGCCCTTCCATTCTAAATGATAGTTTGTGGGATAGAGCAATCTGGGTTATAGGTCCTTGCTTTCCATTACTTTGAATACTTCTTGCCAGTCCCTTCTTCTCTGTAAAGTTTTTGAGAAATCAGCTGAGAGTCTTATAAGGAACCCTTTGTAAGTAACTCTCCTCTTTTCTCTTGCTGCTTTTAAGATTCTCTCTTTATTCCTAACCTTTAATATTTTAATCATGATGTGTCTTGGTGTGGTACTCTTAGTGTCTAGCTTGTTTGGGATGCTCTATGTTTCCTGGACTTGTATTTCCATTTCCTTCACCAAATTTGGAGAGTTTTCCTTCATTGTTTTTTTTTTAACACAAGTTTTCAGTTTCTTGATCTTCCTCTTCTCTTTCTGGCATCCCTATGATTTGGATGTTGGCTCATTTAAAGTGGTCCCAGAGTTTCCTAAGCCTGTCCTCAATGTTTTCAACTTTTGCCTCTTCAGTCTATGTATACTGGTTTACTGTTTATTTTTTCCTTATGTTCCAAATTATTTATTTGAACCCTGGTTTCCTTCCCTTCACCATTGGTTTCCTGTGGATTTTTCTTTGTTTCACTTAGCATAACCTTCAGTTCTTCCTTTCTGTATTTTCCGTACTTAAGCATATCTGTCATGTCTGTGAGCATCTTTATCACCAGCATTTTGAACTCTGCATTGGTTAGGTTGGCTATGTCCTCATCATTTAATTCTCCCTCTGGAACCTTGATCTGCTCCCACTTTTGGGCTATACTTTCCTGTCTTCTCAACTTGACAGGCTCCTGTACTTGCCTGTGTCTTAGGTAAAGCTGTTGCACCTGTACACTGCAAGGGGCAGAGCCTTAGGTATGCATCAGTACAGGCAACCCATTTTACACATTGTGGTACTGTATGTAGGGGAGGAGTCTGAGAGGGAATGACGCTGCTTGCTCAGCACTCACCCCTTTTCAGGCACTTCTCCCGCTTCTCATATGGGACTGGCACCCTTCTAGCTGTTGCCCTGTCTGTAATTCACAGAGTGGGTGGGTTTGTAGACATTCTAGGACCATGTGGGCCTCTAAACAAATGGACTCTGCTGAGAGACTGGCAGTTTCTTTCATTGCCTCAACCCATACTGGTTTTCATAGTTAGAAGCAGTGATGCTTTATTTTCCCCAGCACTGGAACCATGAGCTGTGCAGTCTGGTCAGGGACTGGGATCACTCCCCGGGGATCCCTCCTGACTTGGAATCTGTGTCTACACTTTCCAAAGGCTGGCCACAGCCATACCACCACCACCATTGCCACACCACATCCTCTCCACCCTGGCTCCACCCCTCCTACCTGTCTGGATGAGTATTACTTCTTTATATCCTTGTTTGTTGGACTCACATGCAGTTCAATTTTCTAGTAGTTCTGATTGTTTTTTAGTTTTGCGGTAGTTGTATTTATTCTTATGGTTGAGGGAAAAGATAAAGTGTATCCACTTAGTGTATACCTCCATTTTGGCTGAAAGTCTCTCATGTAACTTCCTTTGTGTGCTGCTTGTTTGAGTCATTTGTTTATTTTTTTAACTTGGATTTATATTTTTATTATTGATTTGTGGAAGTTTGTTATATAACCTATATATATAATCTTTTGTCAGACATATGTATTGCAAATACTTACTTCTAGTCTGTGGTTTGTCTTTTTAACTTAATGATGTTTGAGAAGCATATTTTTTAATCTTGGAAAACACCTCTTTTCATTTTATAATCAGTGCTTTTTGAGTCTTATTTATGACATTTTGTCTACCCAATATATATATATGTATGTGTGTGTGTGTGTGTGTGTGTGTGTGTGTGTGTATGTATTCTACATCTTTTTCTAGAAGCTTATGCCTTTCACATTTAGGCCTATGATACATCTCAAATGAACTTTTATACGTTATATGAGGTAGCACTCAATATTCATTTAATTTTCTATAGACATCTAATTATCCATTAGCAACCTTTTGAAAAAACCATATTTTCCAAACTGAATTTTAATGTGCCATATTTTTAAAAAAATCAAATAACCAGATACTTGTGAGCAAAATGGCCATTTACTGTATACTTCCCAAATAACATAACTGATTAATTTACAACATCAACTGTGTTAGTCTTTCTTTTGTGTTGGGGTTCTGTTTTTAATCCTGAAATGATGAACCATTCTAATTAGATGGTTTTTCCATTAATGGCATACATTAAAACCCAATTATATTTTTTCTGTGTAAGAACTATTTTTCTTTATTTTTATTATTAACACTATTACAGGTGTCTCCATTTCCTCGCCTTTGCCCAGCCCCTACACCCTTTTCCCCCTGGCCATCACCACATTGTTGTCTGTGTCCTTAGGTTATTCACATATGTTCTTTAGCTCACCCCTTCTCCTTTCCTTCAGTACCCCCTTCATTCTGCCCCACCACTGACAGCAGTCAGCCTGTTCCACATATCCATGCTTTTCTTTCTTTCTCTCTCTTCCTTCCTTCCTTCCTTCCTTCCTTCCTTCTTTCCTTTCTTCCTGTCTTTTAATTTTTAATCTTTATTATATTTTTCCCATTACCATTTAGTCCCTTTATACCCCCTCCCCCTGGCAATCACACTGTTGTCTGTATTTTTCCTTCCTTTATGCCACTGTTTCTATTTTGTTCATCAGTTTATTTTGTTAATTAGATTCCACATACAAGTGAGATCATATGGTATTTGTCTTTGTCTGACTGGCTTACTTAAGAGATGGAAACATGGCTTTAGGTTCCTTTCTGTCAACCTTTTCCTATACATTTTAATGGATTTATTTTATAGGTTTCTATTCTTATGGTATGAATTTCCTCCTATTGAAAAATGACAAATACTAACATTTACTGAGTACTGGTGATGTACAAATGCATGGAGTTCACAGTGAACCAGGGGTCCCCCCAGCACAAGCTTGTAATATAAATACACATGAATATTTAATTGTCACTGTCCCACTTGTTGAAACATTCCTATAGTCAGTTACCAATATTCTTCCCATTATACAGATAAATAGACAATCAATGAAAGATAAAGTTACTTTCCTAAGTAACTTTCCTAAGATCACAGAGCAATTAAATGATAGTAAGTTATATCTTTTAGGCATATCATCTTATGATTTTAAGTTTGGAAGGTGCCTTAAAGTTTATTTTCTGTAACTCAATTTCAGTCATCAACACCATCGCAGGTGGTCAAGATGCCTTTCTAAACTATACTTGAAAACCTGAGTGACGTAATGCTTATCTTCCCAAGTGAGAATGAGCAAACTGGAAATTAAGAGATTGCTCTCTGGTCTAAAATAAATATGAATACCAGCTCAGCTACAATTAGCTCTGAGTCATTGAATAAGCTACATATTAGCATCTCTGAATCTCAGTTTCATTATCCATTTTAGTGAGAAAAATGATACCTATCTTATAGGGTTATTTGGAGGATCTAAAGATAATGCCAACTGCTTGTCTAGCAGAGATCTTGGCATGTAGTAAATTTGAGCATTTAATAGTATTATTTATATCTTTTTTATAGAATCATTGACTCTTTAATCATTATAGTTTATATAGATATATAGAGATCATATTACCACTTCACTCTCTTAAAGATCATGTAGTATTTTTATATGTTCTAAATATATATAACAGATAATCATCATAACCCCTCAATTATATTAAATATTGCTATATTTATCTTAAAAGAAACTAGAACTTAGAAGTGTTAACTAGTTTAAATGGGATCTGAATGCTGCTAAAATTGATTTTATAGTTCATCTTCTTAAAAACAGAAAATTATTAACTCTTAAGATGAATTGCTAGTGAGAAGGTAATTCCAGTCACTTCTCTCTGATAATAATAGAGAATTGTTCTATTCTCTTGGCTAATTTCTCAGTTCTTTTCTAATATTCCTTTTCTCTTCTTATTTCTTTATCTTGATATGTCCCTCTACACTTTTGACAGGTTGTTATTAGGAACATTTCTGCATATTAACTTGAATTAACTTGCCTCCACCTTCTAAACCAATGTATGAGTGACAGGTCCTTCAATACACCTGGACACATGGGATGCATCTCATCTCCACCTGTTTATGTGGGTCTGTCATACTCCATCTCACTGCAATCATAGAGCCTTCTTTTTTTCTCTCTAGAGGCTGAATATCAACTCAGCCAGCACTTTCACAACCGCCTTTGCCCCACCTCTGAAAAAAATCATTGGCATAATCTCAAAGAAGACTCAAATGCATTATTACAATTTCTAGCTGTATAATGTGGGAATAAATCTTCAAAGGGGACAGACATCTGATGAGAAACAGTGGGGTGTGTTAGAAAGGGCACTGAGTCTGGAGTTAGGAAACCTTGATAAGAATCCAAGTTTAGTCTTTCTGTCACTATGGGATCTGGGTTAGTTCTGTCAACTCTCTGAGTCTCAGATTTCTTATCTCTGGAATGAAATCAAAGATTGAATAGTGTTAATGATGTGAATGTATTCTATTTAAAAAATCATGCCAACCAGAAATCATTGTCCTGAGAGGTGCCAAAATATACTGTATTTCAGTAAGTTATCATTTAGTTTCTTAAATAGGGTTCTAGATGATTCTTCAATTATTTAACTTAAATTCATCTATTAATTAATTAACAAATACTCATCAACTAATAAATCATAGAAATTAAGATTAATATATATAATCAACCATTTATATGTAAAATAAAGAAAAATATTAACTGAAGAAAAGATAGTTTTATAGTTATAAGCATTGAAAAATATAAAAATTAATATAATAAAAAAGGTGAAATTCTAAAATAATACTAGCAGCTAAGGAAGACTATATATATATGTATATATATGCACACTTAAATGGAAACTATTTTAAATCTGTGAAGTCTTTTTTAAGAACAGACATTTCTACTATCTATTCCAAAGGAAATTAGAGAGGATCTTAATAAAATTATTTTAAAATTCACCTGGGACATTAATTATAGAGTACTGATTTTTTAATTCCTAAAAATAAAAATTAGAAAATATTTATAGCACACAAATATTTAAAATATTTCAGATCTACAATAAGTAAAATAATTTTAGTATGAGAATATAGAAAAAGAAAGGATATTAAAAGTAACAAAAGCAGATCCTAATGTGTGCTATGATTTAGGAAGTATAAAATATTTACATCAGTAGGAAGGAAGGAAGGAAAGAAGAAAGGAAGGATAGAAGAAAGAGAAAGAAAGAGGGAGCAAGTGAAAAAGATGTTCAATATATGATGGTAGAGCCATGTGTTTTCCTTTGAGGCAGGGAGTGAATATCTGCACAGGGATATCATTAAGTTTTTTACTGAACAGTAAGGTAGGCAGAAGGATGGAAGACATTCAAGCTCTCATCAACTGGAAGAATACATCTTAGTGGTAGAGCTTAACTAGCCCTAGAGTAGAAATGTACTCTATCCCCCAACTCAGAAGTCTTTTTTAAAAGGTGCCTCCTTCAAAAAAGATCAATCTATTCCATAAATAACTTAACTGCCTGGAAGGACAAAGCCCAACTCAAACCTTTACTCTGTTCCATGTTTCCATGCTGTGGTTCTATTTTGTTCATTAGTTTATTTTGTTCATTAGATTCCTCTCGTAAGTGAGATCATATGGTATTTGTCTTTCACCAAGTGGGGGATGGGATGGATGGTGTAGGGCAAAGGAGGAAAAAGTAGGACAACTCTAACAATAACAATAAAAAATGATTTAATAAAAATAAATAACCATACATTGATGTCTCTCTCCCTCTCTGCCTCTCTCCCTTCCCCTCTTTCTAAAAATAATGAAATAAAATCTTTTTAAAATAAATAAATAAATAAAATTATGAAATCCAATATCCATGAAAAAATTGTCATGACAAGAAGAAAATAAAAGGACACAAAAGCAGAGGAGTATCAGTAAATAGAAACAAATCCAGAAGTGAGGAAAATATTTTAATTACAAGATCAAAATTTTAAAATAGGTATTACAAATTAATTCTGTGTGCTTGATGACTTAAAAGACAATATAGACACAATAATGAGGGAAATTGAAGATATAAAAAACAATGAAATAACTCTAGAGATGAAAAAATAAAGTGTCAAAACTATTTAAACAAAAGTTACCTAATGGGATTAATAAAAGATTAAATATCAGATTTATTTTATTAATAAAAGATTAAATGTCAGAGAGTTGGGAGGAGATAAAAAAAAGATCAAAACACTTGAATGCAAGAAAGCCATCAAAACTTAAGCACGAAATAGTAAAAATATACAGTTCCACAGTGACCTGTTGGACTTCAAACAGTCTGACACAGAAGCCTTAAAATGAGAAGAGAGATGCTGAAAAAAATATTTGAAGCAATAATGGTTGAGGGTTTCCGTCATTTTAGGAAACCTATAAACTGATATACAGAAAACTTAAACAGACTAAATGCAAAGAAAACCACACCACATTCATATCATAATCAAGCTCCTGAAAGCCAAAGATGGAGAGAAAATCCTTAAAATCAACCAGAGATAAAGACATTACAAAAGAAAGGAACAAACAGAAGAATGCCCACAGACCTCCTATCAAAAGATTTGCAATTCAGACCACAGTAAAACATCTTTGAAGTGCTAAAAGAATATATATATATATGTCAACAGAATAGTCAACACCCAGTGCAGACGTCTTTGAAAATAAAGGTGAAATACCTTTCCAAACAAGGAAACTGAGAATACTTTTTCATCAGCTAACATGCTCTAAAAGAAGTATTAAAGATGTTACTAGGCAGAAGGAAGTGATATGACAAAGACATTGGTCCACACAAAAGAAGGAAGCTTGCCAGAAATAACAAATAAATGGGTAAATATTAAAAATAACCAGATCTGGGACTGTTACATAGCAATGACAGAGTGCCTTATATAAGATTAAATGTCCAGATGACTATAATGATAAAAATTGAAGGAAAAAAAAAAAGCTAATTTAAGACAATAGAAAGCAGTCAAAAGAAGGAACTATCTAGATAGGATTTGTTTCCAAAAGAAAAGGGGGAGGAAAGGAAGGAAGGAAGCAAAGAAGTGAGGAAGGAAGGAAAAATGTAAAAGCCAGGAAAAAAAAAATGAGATGCTATATGCAAGAGAACAATAATGACAATGAAGGCTGGTGTTTCATCTTACAAAGAGGAGGCAAATAATAGAATGGCATCTTAAAAAGTCTGAGAGAAGCCCTGGCTGGTGGCACAGTGGATAAGGTGCTGGTCTACGAACCCAAAGGTTGCTGGTTCGATTCCTAGCCAGGGCACATAACCAGGTTACAAGCTAGGTCTCCAGCCAGGTTCATGGCTGGAGGCATGTCAAAGGCAACCATACATTGAGGTTTCTCTCCCTTTCTTCCTCCCTCCCTTTCCTCTCTAAAGATGGTGAGTGAAATCTTTTTTAAAAAATTATTTAAAAAGAAGGATCTGAAAGAAAAACATAAATCAAAATACTGTGTGTAAAAATGAACACAAAGACATTTTAAGATACACAACAAAAATCATTCTTGTAGCATGAAGTGCTAAAATTCTTAATTTAAGGGATACGGTACAATATGCTAAATTGGATTTAAAATGAAGAGCCCTAGAAAATAATAAATGTATAAATTAATATAACAGTGTCCTTTAATTTCTTTTAAAGTCAGTTGAGTAAAGTGAAGATAATGTATGGCAATACTAACTAACATAAGTCATAAATGAAAATATACTTCTGTAAGGCTATTATATATAGCCACACACACACACACACACACACACACACATATATATATATATATATATATATATATATATATATAATTAGTTCAATATTGCTAAGAGTGAAAAAGTATACTATAATACCAAAATAAATCAATAAAAATTATTTTGATATAAAGCTATGTGTATAAGTGGACCTGTGGAGTTCAAACCCATGTTGTTCAAGGGTCAGTTCTATTTCTGATATCCAGTTGGGGATCCACACACTGGAGGGTCAGCTGAAGTTATATGCAGATTTTTGAGTGTACAGTGGGTCTCTGCCCCAAATCTATGCCATTGTTCAAGGGTCAACTCTAGATAGGTAGATGATAGATAGATAGATAGGTAGATAACAGATAGAAGGAAAGGAAGAGATGGTGGTGATGTTGCATAGCAACATAAGAGTACTTTACATCACTGAACAGTACATTTAAAAATTATGGGGTCTGTAAGACTATAGAAAAACAAAAATAGGGTAAACTAGAATATAAACAGAAAGATAGTAGATTTAAACACAGTAACTTAATTTTTTATTAAATATAATAAAGGATCTAAACACTCCAAACAAAAGGCAGCAATGGTTAGGCTGGAGATGTACTATGCTGTTAACAAGACATATACAGCGTAGGAGGACGTAGATAGATGGAAAGGAAATGCATTAAAACGATTAAAAAATATGCACATAGAAGCTGGTGTGGCTATGTTTATATCAGAACAAAATAAAATTTTATTTTAAAATAAAAAGTTAGATAGAGATAGAGTGAATCACCAGAATATTAGGAGCTAATTAACCCTAAGTTGTAAATCTTAACTATAGATGCAATAATGAACAGAGAGAGATTTAAAGTGCGTAATGAAAAATTTGACAGAAATATGGAAAGATACACTAAAGCTCCATCATAATTGAACAATATGGGAAATACTTAAAAATTTACTCACAGTTGAAAATTTTAGTACTTTTCTTTCAGTAATTAATAAGAAAATTTGACATTTCAGTAAAAACTAGGGTTGATTTGAACAATATTTTGAATAAATATGACAGTGATTAACATTGAAACAAAATTTAATCCATTAACTGTAGGACACACATTTTTTTCAAGTGCCCTTGGAACACTTTGATAGATTCCATATCGAACCATCAAAAACAAAAATCTATGAATTTTAGAGTATTGAAGTAACATCAACTATGTTTCCTGACCATAATGGGATTAAATTATAAGTAAAAGATAATAAGATCTAGAATTTTTACAAATATTTTCAAAGGCGGCATTTTATTACAAGGCAAATAGAAATTATTTTCAGCAAAATATTGACGAAAATGCAACATCAAAAATTGTGGGAGATACCTAATGCAGCCCATAAAGGGACATTTATACTTTTAAATTTTATTTAAAGGGTTTAACTACAAAAGTGTTTTGTTCACTGAGGATATGATATTAACATAGAAAGTTTAAAGAATTTATGAATTAGCTACCAGATACAATATCTGAGTTAGAGATTTTGCAGGATACAAGTTTAATATATAAATGAATTCATTTTTAGGTCCTAGCAACAATTTTGGAAGTACACTTGAAAATAGTACTTATAAATAACATCAAAATATAAAATAATTGAGAATAAATGTATTGAAAACTGTGGAAGATCTCTACATTGAAAATCAAAGCATGTTGCAGAAATTATGACCAACCTAATAAATGAAGAGCTATACCATGTCCATTAACTTAAAGGTTTAATGGTTTTAAGGGCTCCCTTTTCCTTAAGAGGATCTGTAGATTCAATGCTGTATCAGTCACATTTTCAGTAGTTGTTCATTATAGAAATACACAAGATTATTTTAAAATTTAGAAACACATCCTAAAATATCCAATAGGATATTAAAGAACAGATTTGGAGGATTTATTGTGACTAATTTTATAATTTAGCGTAAATTTATAATGATAAAGATTATATTTTATTAGAAAAAAGATAAATAAATTGATAGAGAAAGAATCCAGGGAAAAATCTGCACAAAACCCTGGCTGATGGCACAGTGGATAAGGCGCCAGCCTGAGAACCCAAAGGTTGCTGGTTCAATTCCCAGCCAGGGCACGTAACGAGGTTGTAAGCCAGGTCTCCAGGCAGGTCTGTAGCTGGAGGCAGGTGAAAAGCAACCATACATTGATGTCTCTCTCCCTCTCTGCCTCTCCCCTTTTCCCTCTCCCTAAAAATAATAAATAAAATCTTTAAATTTTTTTTTTAAATCTGCACATACTTGGTAAATTGATTTTTGAGGAAAGACAGTGTATTGAAGTTACTAAGGTGTTTCAGCAGGAAAACATGGTTTCTTTTAAAAATGATTCTGGAACAATTTGGAAAGAAATGAGCCTTTACTCCTACCTCACACTCAAAAAATTTGAGATGTCATAAGCAAAAATATAAAAAGGAAAGCTATAAAAGGAGAGTATCTTCATGTTCTTGAGTTGGCAAATATTGAATATGTCATGCACATCAAAAGCATTAATCATTAAAAAGATAGATTAAATTTTATTAAACACCCTTTGGTCTCAAAACATTTTTAAAACTGAAAGTGCAAGCCACAAACTAGGAGAAAATGTTTATTTTAAAGTAGTTCAATTTAGAATATATAAAAAAACCTTTTTAGCTCAATAATATAATAAAATATAACTAACTAAATTCAACGGGCACAGGACTTTATCTTTTAAAAAAATAAGTGAAAAATCTTTTCAACCACACTACTGAGATACTGCTGTACACCCACTTAACTGGCTATAATCAAAATGAGTAGAACAACAAATGATAGATAGCAATTACTGGACTTCTAACGTGTTGTTGGTAGAATGTACAATGATTTCAACCACTTGGGAAAATAATTTTGCAGTTCCTTATAAAGTAAAACATACCTAGTGGTTTTATTTCTTGGCTTTTAACAAAGATATATGAAAATGTATATCTACAAAACTATATACAATATTCATAGAAGCTATATTTACAAGAGCAAAAAACTCAGAACAACCCAAATGACTATCCACGAGAGTCATAAATAGTGATACATTCAGACAAAGGAATAGTATGCAGCAGTAAAACATCAAATTATTGATGCATCGCAAAAAAGGGGAGAAATCTCAAAAACGTGTTGAGTAAAAAAATGTCAGTTACAAAAGAATGCATACTGTATGATGCATATGTGGTATAAAGTTAAAGAATAGGCAAACTTTTCTATGGCAATAGAAATCAATGTGTGTATTTGGTAGAGAATGACTGTACTGAACCACAGAGAACTTTTCAGGTGGTGGTAAGAAATTTGACTTTTTCCCAAAATGCATTGAATTGTACATTAGTTCCTTTTATGTAAAATTCCAACTATTATAAAACCAACAAAAATGGCCTTACTTATGCATTTTTTAAAAAAGAGTCATTATTATATTTCATATAAGCCTTTTTCCAACCTCCTTTAGAAGAGGTCTAATAATTCCTGCCATGTTTATCAGGTTAGGAGATTTCCACCCAGGAGAATCACTTCTTTTCCCAAAAACATGCTATTTCACTAGAGCAAATATTATGAATTCAAATTAAGGTAAGATACTTGATGGGATTTTGGGTACATTTGAACATACCAACTATATCATTTTGGGGAACAATGAATCTGAATATAGGCATGATATTTAATAACAATTAGGATTCTAAAAATTTATTGTATATGATAATGGTATTCAGGTTTTGTACAAAAATATTCTTTTTAAGGAAATGTATTCTAAGTTTTTATGTGCAAAATGGTATAATGTTATATTTATTCTACTTGAACATTTAATCAAAAATGAGAAAAATTAAGTAGGACAAAATGTTAATTATCAAATCTGGATGATGGTTACACAAATGCTGGTTGTACTTTCCTCTCTGGTTTTCTATAGATAAGATTAAAATAATAAATAAAACTTAAAACAATTTTATAAAAATGGTATCTTCGCTCTAGGATTCTGTGCTGCTAATTATGAATGTCTTTTAAATGCTTAGATAAATGCTTGGGCGATCAATTTCTTTCAAAATTCAAACCAGGATTATTAAAGACTTTCAATTCCCATTATTACGTGTCACATGGGGTTTCTCTTTTTCCCTGTTTCCTCCAGGAAGTTCAAAGGCATTATGTTTCATTTTGGTACCCGTAGCTTAGCCCACTGTTCTTCATGGAGACATATTGGAATTACTGTTATAACAATGATACTGTTATAATTCTCAGCAAGAAATAGTATTCACTTGACAGAGGGGCATGCATCTTTGGAAAATTACTCCCCAGTTGATTGTAGTATGTCAGCTTCATTTCCTTCCTGGCTCTTGGTCAAGAACTTGGCAAGGCTTGTACAATTTTTCTGGGCCTACGTGCTGTATTTGCTGGCTCTTATGTTGGTTAAAATCTGATTTTATTAAGTGTAGGTTCTTGTTGCAAGCTACCCCAACTCTCTTAAGAAATAACACAATGAAGGAATACAGAAATGAATAACTCTGTGAGTCAATAAATTAATGATTGAGCAAACAAGCCTATTATTCTTCTATCTCTTGTTGGGTCCTACCAAAAAGTTATCACCCTTATCTACGCAAAATACAGAATTTTGACCAGCATATTTAACAGATCTTTATAGATATAAAAACAATCACTGATCTAAATTAGCATAATTTTATAGCATGTATGCTAACATGAGGCTCAGAAAAACATTTCTCCCAGACAATTTAATACATCTGTCCTGGTTTTCTTCTTCCTGTGTTCTTGGTGAAACATTTTCCTGGTTTCTGCTGCAATGAGAGCTGTTTTTCTCACCAGGCTTCCTGGGCACCTTTGAAGGGTACAGCACATTCTTTTTTCTCCCTGAGGGTGTTTAATGGCCATGAGAATGTGTCCACCAGGCTGACACTGGGCAGCCCTTTTATTCTAAATCAATGTTAGGTCCACGGAGTTTCAGCCTCCATTGTGGTGTGCTCCTCTGTACTGACCATCCTCTTTAAAGCCAGTGATCAGAAGTGGTACCATTTTTCTGTAACAACTGAGACATTCATGAGTTGCATTATTTTTAGTGTATTTGAAATGGCACCAGAGATGTGGCTTGGCAGATGAAGACGAATTTTGATCTGCTGTGAACTTCTCTGTAGCAGAAATGACACATTCACTTTTTGAATCTCTTCCCTAATAATGAACCTTCAGAGAAGGCATATGGCAGACAGTGGTGGTCTGAGAATCACCTTGTGGAGTGCAAAGAGCAAACATGATTTGGAGGTGTAACAAGGCAGACATTGCTCTGCATAGTGAAGGGTAGAATGTCTTAATAAGACTCCCTTATGTATAATTTGGGCCAAGATCATTCCATTAGATAACAATGATCCAAGCTTCTACCCAGATCCTCCCAAAGGAGTCAGTGAAGAGTGACAATTGAAAACTCTGATTTTTGAAGTCAGACAGACTTGGGTCTAAATCCTAGTTTGGTCACCAACGACTTTATATAAGAAGCTGCCCCTCTTTGAGTCCCAGATTCCTCAGGTATAAAAAAGGGAGTAATCATATCTAATTGAGGTAATGAATTCTAAAAATGTTAAGCATAAGAACTAATACATAGTGATTATTAATAGCATAATTATATAATAATGATTAGTTAAAATATAATACATAGTAATAATAGTAACAATTATTAAGCCCCATTTTGGTCATATTGAAGACATAAAAATGAATTATACATATACACCTCATATTCATAGGACTACAGTTTTACTAAAGGTATAAAGCTTGTGATATCTGCCTTCTAAGGTGGCTGAGGATTAAATGAGATGATGCCTATGAAGCTCAGGACAGCTATTGTTATGACACATTACTATGACACATGTTGGAAAATGTAAGTTTCAAGAAGACATTTCAATATATAGCTTGGGAAATCAGAAGCAAACAGTAACTACCCACTTAAAGGATTAAGGGGGTGAGCTGCATATGAGAGGCCCAATGGAAGAAGACAGAAGCAATAGATATTATATTTAAAGATGCAGAATAAAGGGAGTTGGCGTTGCAGTGACCAGCAACAGGGGGTGTGTGAGAGGAATTTTCCTGGCAAAGACAGTTGAAAGGACAGAGCCTTTTAGACATATATAACAAGTCTATTCATATATATATATATATATATGAATAAATCGTTAAAGTTCAAAATAATGTTTTTACTCTTTAATTGCTTATCCAATACAGATTGAACAAGTTTATTGTCCCCATTTTCAAATGAAGAAACTAAGACCTATGACTTCAAAGGTTTTCTTTGCCCAAGTTCAGCGGACTCAGAAGTCACTGAACTACACGTGCAGCTTCCAGTTTCCTCCCCTGGGGGCCGCCTTCCTCAAGCATGCTAACTAGAAATGACAGCCAGCAGCGACATTAATCTCCCAGTGATGGCAGGATACCAACACAGGATGGTATCTCCAAAATGAAATAGTCACTGAGCCACGGGCTTTCTGAGTAAGGAGGGCTGCCTGGAACTACAGGTGACGCTGAGAATGAGAACAGCAAGTTGAAAACAAAATCCCCGGCTCTTTCTATGAGTTTGCAACAGTCATCTAGGCCTAAGGAGAGAATAATAAGTTTTCTACTGTGTGTTAATAAGGACGAGCCTGAACACTGAGGGAAGACACTGCATTTCACTTTGAAATCAACTTTAATTTGAATGTAGGACCAACTTTGAAACCATTCACACATAAAGTCACGCCTGCATCATGTTTTTGATTTATACCTTCATGGGAAAACCTTCGTTTCTCCTTTCCAGCCGTAGATTGGATTACACATTCTTTAAGACCCTTCCTTTTGTTGCTAGTTTCATTCTAAGATTTTATCCTTGGAATACAGTTAAATTTTATACCTGGGAGGCTATTTTTTTCAATGACTGAGTTGCGACATCTTCACCTTTTGAAGAAGTTGTTCAAAATACCACATTACCATGTCATGTACTATGGAAATTTAAAATCTTTGCCAGGTTTTCTGCAAATTCCTAAGGAGAGTGGAAAATAAGAAAGGGAAGAGCTTTGTTCTTATGAGCCTTAGGATATCCCGATTAAGTTTATGGCTCCCCCAGCCATCCTGCATTTGGGGATTCCCGCAGACCAAAAATAATACAGCAGCTTGTTTTCAACCTCACCACCAAAGACCACCAGTCCAAGTATTTGTCTTTTGAACATTTGAATTTCTACTGCAGAAGAGGTTTGTCGTCTTTTGTGTTACCCTTTCATTTTGAAGATCCACACCTTCTGGGCCTCACTTTCACCCCAAGATTTTGCCAGGCGTATTTCTTTAAAAGATAAAAAATGTCCCCTCCCTAAGGGAAATTCGGCAGCAAATTTTGAAGATTTCCCTTCACTACAAATCCATTTGGCACTTAACAAGAAGCACCATGCCCCTGACAGCTGGTCATCGGACAGATAAAACTTTCTGTGAACATTTTCCATGTCATTAAGTGTTCTTCCGCAACATCATTTTTAATGGCCACAGAGCATTTAAACATATGTGTGCCCTATCATTTATTTAACTGATCCTCGATTGCTGGACGATTAAGTTGGTTTTCAAAACTCATGCAATTTTAGGATTTTACCATTTTTTTTTTTAAAAAAACCACTTGCCAATTTAATAGGAAGGAAAATGGCATTTCAGTGTTGTTTTATTTATTTTTTGTTTACCAGTAAGTGTAAATACTTATCTCATTAAACAATCATTTAAATTTTATTCCTCCATCTCATCAGACAATCTGGTTGACTCCGATTTCAAAATATTTACCACATCTCTCCACTTCTTTCCTACTTCAGTGATGGCACCCTAACTTGAGCCACTCACTATTTTGTAGGAACTGCTGAAATCGCCTTCTAGTTAGACTACCTACATCCACACTTGTCCTCACACAAAGACAACTTGGATAACGCCCATTCCTGCTAACGCAATCACACTTCTCATCCCTCTATAGTCCCATCTCACAGCCTTCCAAGTTCTAGGTGACCTGCCCCTGCCTAACGCTCTCACCTCCAACCTTGTCTTTATTGCTCTGCCTCTTCACTGGTGTCCTTCAGCCACACCAGCTGTCTTTCTACAGTTTTTCGTTGGTTGTTTGTTTGTTATAATTCAAGCTCGCTCCTGCTTCACGGCCTTTATATTTGCTTTCCTCTCCATTTGGATTCCACTTCCCACCCCCACTTCCAGATCTGCATGTGGCAGGCTGTGTCCTGTCCTTTGGAATTCCTGCTCAAGTACTACCTTCTCCCAGAGAAATTCTCTAACCACTGAATCTGAATGATCCTCTCCTGTCTCCTGGGAGCTGGAGCAGCATGGACAAAGATGCTAAGACATTTGTGTTTCTTCGCCATTTCTTTCTTTGGTGAGCAAGGGAGGACGGACAAGTAACATAAGATTGGGCTGGACTTGACAACTGGTCAGGAGGCCAGATAATACAGAGCATTACCAATCAGAGAAGTAGCTTGTAGTTTATTCTTTAGGTGCCTGCGTAGGGTTTTTTAGAGTTCTGTATTATTTCATTCAACCATCATTTATTCATTTATCAATCATTTATTCTAGGCCTATTAGCTCCTAAACATTGATAGGGAAGCAAAATTATCTTGGCCTGTAAAGGGCTTGCAGTTATAATTGAGAACCCAAAATTCTCCATACCCCCAGAACACATATAAAATCCCAAACCATGTGTTCTCCCAACCCCCAGTAGACTGTGATCCATGAAGGAGACATCTCCTAAATGAAACTGTTAAGATCTATCAGATTCTTATGCCTGCAAGTCTCTTTACCAAAGGAGTTCTACTTCTTTCAAGTACTAATAACTTCCCCAGCTATCTTTTGGCTAGAGGCTATAAATGAGCATGTGAAAGCCCTCAGCTGAAAGACCTAGATAAAAATCCCACCCAACATCCCGTAGATGTAACTGCAAGTCTTACTTACCCAGAGGCTCCTTTCACGTCCGGCCAGTGGTGGAAAGAGGTGAGGAATTAGTGAGGTGAGTGCTGTCAGATTTCATCTTTTTCCCTCTGATAGGAGAAGACACATTGCACATCAATGAACATGCTGTCTGATTGACTGTATTTCTACTCTTGGTGTCCTAGAGATGGAAGGTGCCAGTTCTCATCTCTTTGATTCATCACCGTAGCATGTTTGAGAGGAGATACAGGGCCTCTTCAAGTTTCTTTCCCATCTCTTTTAATTATATTCAACAATAAAAGACAAGGCTTATCTCCCCAGAAGCAAGATGCTTTCACCATTATGAAACTGTTTGCTTGCTCTTCTGGTTTGGGGGCAAAGCTCACTTTTGTCACTTTTGACCCATCAAGGTTAAAGCGAATGTTTTCCTTGCTTTCTTTTTCTTCTTTTGAACACACAGTGGAGCAACACAACTTGGAAAATTTATACATAATAGCTCAGTAGCTAGCCGCCGGCTACCTTGGATATCCTCTAAAGTTAGTATATTTACGTAGAAACCCTCATCTTTTACCTAATATACCCTTAACTTAAGCCCATATTCTAGATCAGGTATTCTCATGTTTTTTGTTTGTTTGTTTTTTATGCTAGGAACATCTTTGACCTTCTGGTGAACACTATGGAGTCCTTCGCAGCAGATTAAAGATGGCCGCAATTTTGGACACTTCTTTCAACAAAGGTAGAGAAATAGTTTGCCCTTCTTTCAAAATCAGTTATTTATACGTAATGCTGAATGACATGTGAAGAGAGTCCAAAGAAGTCTTGCTTCTTCTGCCTTGACCTCTTGAAACTATCTCTTCCTGAAGACTCCCTCTTCAGATGCTTGCTCTCAGCACTTGCCGCTATGATGTGAGAAGCCCATGTTATCAATACAAGGTGAGGGAGGTGGGTCAGCAGCCCCATCTGAACTCCCAGCCATCTCGGATGTAGACCTGAGTAGCTGTCAAGCCTGATGACCACAACCTCAGATAAAAATGAACTGAAACAACATGAGAGGTCACATATGACAGCTGCTCACCCGGACCTTTCCTAAATTCCTGACTCACAAAATCATAAGAAAATAAAAATGGTTACTGTCATTTGCTACATGTCCATATAACGTGTTACCCAGCAGTAGCTAGCCAGAGCGACTCCTCAGAATAACTCTTCTAAATGCATGAAATCAACCTATAGAATTACAAAGAAAACTCATGACATTAAAATAGTTGCAACATACTTTTAAATTTGATTTTAACTCATGAATGTCATTTATTCCTAAGACATTAAATAACAAGCTTTAGCAGTAGATCTACAACTATTGCAATCAAACACCTATCGATTTGCACTTGAACTAGTGTTCCTTGCAATATTCTTTGCTAACCCTCCTTCTGTTGAGTTTGCCTCCTTATACCAAACCTAACATCTCAAGGAGAAATTTTTATCATTCTTTTCTGCCACTATTGGATAATACAACTAAAAGCTTTCTCTAATTTTTTCTTAATTTAGATTTTAACGATTTCTCCTTCAAGTCTGTACATTTTTTATTGAAATATAGCTGACATATATCATTATACCATTATATTATATCGAGTACATTGTGACTAGATATATGTATATATTGTGAAATAGCCACACAATAAGTCTAGTTAATACTCATCACCATACAGTTACAACTTTTTCTTATGATGAGAACTTTTAAGATCTACTATCCTAGGAGCTTTCAAACATACAATACAGTATTGTTAACTGAAACCACCATGCTGTATACATCTCAGGATTTATTTATTTTATAACAAAGTTTGTACCTTTTGACCACCTTTACCGAATTTGCACCCAATTCCTACCCCTGGCAACCACCAATCTTTTTTTTTTTTTTTTTAATTTTATTGTTGTTGTATTACATCCATCCCCTTTTTGCTCCCCTCTGCCCCCCTCCCCACCCACCCATTCCCCCCAAAGTCAATCTCACCTGTTGTCCATGTCCATGGTTCCTTTATACTAGGTTCTTGTCTAAGCGGCTCCCCTTCTTTGCCTCTACCTCCCCCCTCCCCCAACCCCTTTCTCCCTGACCACTGAAGGCCTATTTCTTGTATTCATATACTTGGTTCTGTTTTGCTTGTTGTTAGTTTTGCTCATTATTGTCCCGTAATGGGGGAGATCATATGATACCTGTCCTTCACTGACTGGCTTATTTCACTAAGCATAATACTCTCCAGTTCCATCCATGTTGTTGCAAAGGGTACAAGTTCCTTCTTTCTTTCTGCTATATAGAATTCCATTGTGTAAA